>JAQGBJ010003438.1:0-12751 GCA_034698345.1 Sphaeridia pumilis | reverse complement strand
AACCAGAGGCAGAGCACAATCCATCATTTCCATCACGACTCCCTCCAAAACTCCCATCATGACGGGAATGTCGAGCAGGTGAAGGACGATCGGCTGGTCATGTCCGAAAACATCACCCTTTCCGATTTGGTACAACAAAGAGTAGGCGATTTGACCGGCGGCTCCGGTAACAACAACACGAATTGGTTCGGCAGGCTGAAAATATCGTTCAAGCAATCATTAGCAACTTCCCCGCCATCTAAGTTCATATATCTATAAAACTATCATTCAAACATGGTTCTAGTCTTCAAGGTCATCAACATACGAAACCTGTCTTGAATCATGAATGTGCCATGTCGCTCCTTATGGCAGATACGCAACGTGACAGGTCAACTGCGCTTCTAATTTCTTTCAATAACTCAAGGCCATTCCATGACTGATACAACAATTCTCTCCGAGGCTCTTGGCTCTTAGATACTACCGTCTATTTCGAAACTCTACTAATGTAGCTTCTGGTGGTTCCTCCAAGATAATTCCACCGTTTTAGCAGTACTTCAGCATGGCGTTGACTAGAACCTTAGAATCAAACATTATCCCTTAGGCTCTTACCATTTTGATGGCTTCTTGATTTTCGTCAAAGTTACGCAAACAAGGGTCTGTAAACCAACAATAGAAATCAATTTAAAAACTGCGTAGCTCAATTGAATAGCATAGACCGTTGTCAACTCAACGATAGATCTCAACAAGTTACGTTAGATAACCGTTCGACAACCCCAATGAACCAACGTTAAGCTTACCTATTAAGCAAAGATGTTCTTCCGAGACACACCTCCAGAATGGTCGAATGTCACGCGGCAAACTAACTGGCAAAGATGTGGAAACTTACTCCTTTAATAGAAGGCTAGTTAAGCTAGAGCAAATGATCGAGTCTATTGGATCCTCTTGGTTCAACTTCAAGTTCAACATCAACGCTATCAAGCTCCTTTGGTTCAGCTAGAAAAACTTGTGTCTGACGATAAAGCCGGAGCCCAAGAGAACCATGTGACGTAAAATGGGCAGGAATTTGCATTGGCTTCGCGCGTACACAACGGTGAATTGGTTTGTTTACATTTCGTGAAACGTCCTGTGCGGATGAGTTGTCGTCTAAACACACAGCGGCGAATTCGAACGGGTTTTGCAAAATCTGACGTGTTGTTTACATGACGGCTGACGGCTTTTTCTTTAAAATTTAAAGGCGACCAAGTTAACATGGTTTTTGCAATTAATTTCAAATTGCTCACATATTGAATTGTTATGAAGCCGACTGATATGATACAATCGAAAATTTGGATCTAAAACTTCCATGTGAAAACAAGGTGAATTTTTAAATTAACTGTTTTGGCAAGAATTCGGTTTTGAAAAACCTGACAGGCTAACTTGAGTGTTTAAACTTTTTTTTAGTTCTAAATCAATCATCCAATATGGCGCGTCAAAGCCGGATTTTTCAGTGCATGTGTCTAGTTGCAGCACTAGTTTGCTCTGGGCTTGCAACATATTTCGATGCGTTAGATGACTCGATCCTGCATAAAATCAACTGGATGGGCACACTTCCTGAAGAACCTCTGGTGAGTTGGAAGTTGTAAATATATACATCTGAAGTTATTCTGAACACAGAATAATAATGCGTCTATTTTATGAAGGAGCCTTTGGACTCAGTATTGATGTCGACGGCAAGGAATGAAAAGTACAAGTGCATGCTGCCGAAACGGGAAGCCAATTCAGGGGTAAGTTTGCAAACGAAGTGTTCTTCAAATGCTGAATTGATTCATAACTTGATGAATTGTAATTGATGCCCTACAGGATGAGAACGCTGCATACACTGGACCAAACCCTTTGGAGCTTCTGTCACCGCTTTTTCAACAGTTTGTTTGTACTTTCAAGGTAAGAACATTTCAAACTGCGGAAGATTTGAGAATTCGAACCAATATTTATAGATACGGTTGGTTTCGGTTTCAGCTTGAGACTTACTGGACGTACGAGCTATGCCATGGAAAATACATAAGACAGTACCATGAAGAACGAGAAGGCAAGAAGGTGAAGCTGCAGGAGTATTTCTTGGGAAAGTGGAATAAGGATGACTTGGAGAAAATGAGTGGGTTTAGTTTCAATATTAAGACAGGCCGATGTGAGTTTGTGGTAAAAAAATGTGTTTTTCTTGGCAGGTAAAAAGCTGCTGGACGACATGAAAGAACCAGATTTCAAAGAGAACATTCCTACAAAGAAGATTGATGGAGTTAACATGCCGTATTTGCAAGTTAACATGACGGATGGAACGCTTTGCGATATCAACGGGCAGCCTAGGATGACTCGAGTGCTGTATGTGTGCTATTCTCATGGAAAGCACGAAATTTATTCTTTGGAGGAAGTTTCTACTTGCGAGTATGAAATTGTCGTGCTTTCGCCATACTTGTGTCAGCATCCATTCTACAAGTAAGTCGCGTCTAATGCCAGCCAGCGCTGACGTTTGGAGATAATGGTACTCATGCTGTTGGGTTCTTTGCAGGTCAAAGGAAACTGGAGAAAATGAAATCAGCTGTTATTCTGTCGATGATGCTCCGAAGCAGCCACAAGCTTTGAGCGAGCTTGAAACTGAGAGTTTGAAGGTTCGACAGGAGCAATTGCTTGTGAAGCTGGTAAATAAATATCAAAGCAGTGAAAGATATTTGGAAGTAAAACTGTATTCACTTGATATGTGGTTGCGTTAAATTTCAGCAAAATCTGGAGACTTTACTGGAGAGCAAAATAAACAAGGGAGACGTTAAGCCAATCGAATTGGGCTCTCTGATTGATGACGAGGAGTCTCTACTACATCATATTACTTCTAAACCGGCACAGATGGATACTTCTTTCCTCAGGAACTTTCTTAAAGGAAAAACGTGCTTAACAGGAGTAAGTTGTACTAGACTACGTGCTAGTCTTCGCCAGCAAAACCGTGCATTACTTTACTATTCTATTTTCAGGGATCACACTGGTGGAAGTTTGAATTCTGTTACGGAAAGCACGTTCTACAGTATCACGAAGAGCCCGGCAGTCCAAGTCGGACAGAGATTGTCCTCGGGAAATGGGATGAAGACAAGCACATTGAATGGCTCGAGAGGAACCCTTCGAAAAAGCCAACTGTACAGTCTAAGAAAACCCTTTACCATTTCTATAGCGGTGGAGCAGCATGTGACCAATCCGGAGCTCCGCGAACAGTTGAAGTTCGATTCAGATGTATCGAGTCTCAGAGCTCAACGTCTGTTGCAGTGTACCTGTTAGAGCCAAAGACTTGTGAATACACTTTAGGGGTAGAATCCACCGTTTTTTGTTCACTTCTCAAGACTACTGATGAGCATGGGCTTTTTGATCTAGAAAGCGCCCTTTCAGTTGTCGAAGCATCTAGTCCTAGAAGCGACTCAAGTAGTGATAGTTCAAGAGGTAAAAAGCTTAGAAGTTATAAAGAAATGGAAGTCCTAGTTGCAGATGATGATGTAAATGATAACGAATAATTTCCGTGAGCAGGAATGTTATGTGGAAGCATGTTAATGGTGCCCTTTTAATATTTGAGAAACTTTGTCTTTATTCGATTGAAATACTGATGATGCGTTGACGGGTATGGCATGTCGTGTACACTGGCCAAAAGGTGTCAAAGAAAAACTGTGGAATCGATGCGTCTTATAATAAAAGAAGTACATGCCACCGAAGCATCATACCATTTGATCTTTTATAACGTTTTGCATAGAAGTTCACCCAGTAAATTAGCTGATCATATTGAATATTATACAAAAGCAGCTTTAAAAGTCATTCCAAATTCAACACATTTAAACACTATTAACACAATAAGTAGTTTAAGTAGTCCAAGTGACAAAGCACAACAAAATACAAGTATACAGTAGGACTGTCTTAGGCTTCGGAACTTGGTTCAAGTCGAAACATCTCAACTTTCAACTAACTAACGCGATGATAAGTTTACGGTACTAACTAAATACTCTACAATATTGAGAACGAGAATACAGCTATCGCTCCTAATAAATTACGAAGATTTCTTAAAACTCTTTAAAATTGGATATATATTTTCAAATGCTTCATAGATTTCTTGTCTTACTTTTGCTCCTGTTGACAGAAAACCAAATCACACGATGAGTCAACAAACTTCAATCATAACAAAATAACCAATATTCACTAGGATGCAGTTCTAAAACTTACCAGTTAAGACGACTTTTCCAGATACGAAGATCAAGAGAACAATACGAGGCTTTACCATACGATAAATCAGTCCGGGGAACAGTTCAGGCTCGTAACTGAAAATTATAACCAAAATAACATCAATACATGTCAAAACATCCGTTGTCTCGAGTAATTTGCAAGAGCGAAGATAGTATTTTAGAAGAAGTATTTTCTGACGATTCTGGTTAATCTGGTTGGAACGCTAGCATTTAGCATGCAGCAATAATATTTAGCATGAAAGAAGAGGGAAAGCACATTCGATTTCGATGCTTTCCATGAACATGTGTGAGGGAAAATGGCAAATGTAGTCAGTTGTGCTTTTGGCAGTAAACCAGAATGTGTGTACAAGTCCTGGCTTATTCATCTAATCATCCATTCATCAAAACCTAGATCTGAGCTACTTTCATGGTCAATAATATCGGAGCCCCGCTTATGGTCTGCGAACTTGGCTAAATTCTGCTTTCATTTAGCGTGATCCTTAAGGTATTGTAGACACCGGACTCATCGTCTTAATTACCCCTGAATATGCAACTGTTCCTAGAACTGACGCTGAAACGTCCTCGACGGCGCTCGCACCCTAAAGTATAGACTCAACCCGGCGACAGGCTCTCGAGGTCTTCTTGGTCAATCTTACTCTAGACCTTGAAATGCCAATACTTGGCTACTATAAGCCGTTACCCTGCTCGACCGTACCTTCGATCTACCTATGCTCTACTACTATCCATGTGACCTTAACCTACGCCTTCGTTTACTTTAACTACGTTTACCTTAACGCTTAACCTCAACTTACCTGCTGAACTGGCTATGAGTGAGAACTAGACCCTCCAGTCGAATCGGAAACTTGACGTCACAACTTCCCACCATATTCTGAATCTTGAAGTCTAAAAACTTTGCCGGGAATCCCAACTTTTGTACTATACGCGCATATTTTCTCGCTGCTAATCTGGAATCATCTTCACTTTTTGCACCAGTGCAAACCATTTTGCCTGAACTGAAGATCAAAGCGGTGGTCCTAGGTTCTCGGATACGCATGATAACAGCGGCAAAACGTTTGGGGTTGTACTCAGCGTTACGGGCATGAAGTGCAATTTTCTTCAAGTCTAACTTGCACCCAAGGTTCACAGTCGACACGATGTTTCTGCAAGTACAAACGCAAATTATTAGCATCAATCTTTTTCGGCACTGGGAAATAGAGCTGGCGAATGGTATGGACAAACAACGGTTTATCTTCGTTCAATGATTGATAATCGTGAATATGCCTTTAGTGTCTAGAGCTGCTGAGCCCGAATTATGGGGATGGATGGGTAGATTTCTTCAACGCGCTCAATGCTGTCTTGGCCTCAGTTGAATCAAAACGCTTCAGAAACCAACGGAGTACGTATTTCATTAGTTTCACCCTTTTTGGATGCCAGCTGACGCCAGACTGTTCAGGAATCGAAACCCTCAGGAATTTGTTCACCTAGTTTTCGGCTGACAACGTATTGTTTTGGCTCGCTGATCAAACAACGGAAACAATTAGTGAAATATACCAATGGTTCCCGTACCTGCCAAACAAGTATCATTCGTCTTTGATGTCGAAGAAGCGGAAGGCGATCTTTTCGTCAATGTTGTAAATGATCATCTGGAGCAAATGGCTTGGAACAAGATCTCATATATGCTCGCGCATATACGCTTCTACCGAACATTCTTAAATTGTGTGTCAGTTTTCAGTCGGCAAATTTTTAAGGACTAATTTCCCTTACTCGGCAATTTTTCCAGTTTTGTAGCTACACCATTGCCAGCTCTACTCGGAAATATTTCGATGACGGACTCACTGTAACTGAGGCAGTATCCCACCACTGTCATGAACAGAACCCGGCGTCATTGGCGTTGCAGGCCCACCCATCGGAGTACCTGGTCCGCCATATAGCTGCATACTAGAAGGTGCTGCCAGTCCTGAAAGTGTAGGACCCGGGGCCACTGCTGGTGTAGCCTGTTAAATTCAAAACAAATTGTTTACATTCCCTTTTCATTTTTTATAAAGTTACAAATTTTTAGTTTCGACATTGGCCCCTTACTGGAGTGTGAGGTTGTAGTAGGCTATGTGGAGTCATTCCGCTATGTGGTAACGGCGTCATTCCACTATGCAGTAACGGCGTCATTCCACTATGAGGATGTGGTGTCATGCCACTGTGGGCCAAAGGGGTCATCCCACCTTGCAAGAGCGGCGTCAGTCCTCCGTGTGGTGTCATGCCGCTATGCGGGGTCATGCCACTATGTGGGGTCATGCCTGATCCTCCGAACGAATGAATGACTCCACTACTTCCGCCGCCCAACGGCGTGCTTCCGCTATTGGCCAAGGCTTGCTGTTGCTGCTGAGCTTGTGGCAGGATCATGTCTTCTTCCGGTTGATGCAAAGGGGTCCCAACACTAGGAAGGTTGGGGAACCCTGGACTTGGTAGCATGTTGTCCATTGTGATTTCTAGCTTATCTAAAACGTAACTATAAACCAAGAGTAATTCTCTCTTTCTCAAACAATTCTGCTAAACAGCAGAAAGTCAAATCTACCGTTTCAGCTCATGAACCAAATTTTGATAACTTTCGTAATTGCGAATTGATTAAATAAATTACGTTGAAACTGAAACATGATACTTGTTTGTCTGACTCTCCTGGACTTGTACAATTTACACCCATCAAAACAACGCGGGTGACTCTTTCCGGCTGAAGCTGAAGCTGAAGCTCGACGGTGTAGGATGCGCGCGCAAATGATGTCAAGACGGTAAAGGAGCACAGATCAATACTTCAGCATGTCTCAAGCCCTTGCATCGAAAGTGATGAAGTTTTTTAATGTGTCGGACGTTGTAGGCTGACGCGTTCCGCGGCAAATTCAAACTTTTCCCAAGTTCATGTTTATGTTGTGAAACTGCGGGCTACTTACTAGCCCGTATGGCGAACAACTAGCTGAAATACATAGGATAAATACGTATTAATTGCACTAGATTTTTACGACGATCGTTTCAATATTTATCTTTATTTTGTTGTCTAGAAAAGTACTTTAGTTTCACCAAATAGATAAACAATCAGTCGCACCTTGTCGCTATGTGAAAACGCTTTTCCTGTTCAAAGTTTCTCATCCCAGTCTGTTTGTTCTAGTCATCACGTTTAAGGTAAGTTCACAACTGCCACATGGCCGTGAAAACCTGTAGTTGATTTTGAAACTAATCTTGATTAGAGCTAACTTGATGCTTGTTCTTTGGTTTTAGGCTCGCACTGTCACAAAATGAAGCAATCGCCTAGTCCTCAGCACGGTCTTTTACGACCACAATTCGTTAACTCTCGAAATTATGGCTTGAATGGTGCGGGGCCGTCGCATAGTGGAATTGGCGCCATGTCGCCACCGCTGCTGCCACAGCCACCGTTGATGCCGTCTTTTCCAGTACCTCAAGTACCGCATGGGAATGTGTACCTTCATAGGGTAAATGATCTTCCAGCGAGGGATCCGAGCGACTATCTGCCACCTGTTGGTTAGTCTGAAATCACGAGCTGAAACTATACTTATGTTTATTCTAGTCATCGAACAAGTCAAACTTATTTGTGATTGCATTTTGCAGAAACTGTGGTGGCAAGACTTGAAACAGCATGTACCCTTCTGCATGGAATAGGAATGAACCAGACGAAAGTAGCTGAAATTGCTTCCGAGATTCAGATATTGTCTGATGAACTTAGGAGAGTTGGTCCGCAGCTAGAGCTTGCATATCCGGGTAAGTATCTGGATTTCTGAGCGGGGCAGTAGGGAAAGTTGTAAAAGTCCAATCTAAAATGTGATACCATATGTTCTTACAGACATGTTGGATCGAGTCATTTCATCAATGCGAGATGCATCTGCACAGACATCATTGCCGTCCTACCTTCGCTTAGCTATTTTTGAGCTTGTGGAGCTGAGAGCCGCTAAGTGGATGCTTCCGACAGATTCGAGCAACTATTACCGGCAGCGACGAACTGGACAAGTAATTTGACTTTGAGTTGTGAATCTTTGATATAAGGTTGGTAATCCAGTGGTTAAAATTAATATCTGACTCCAGGATGAAGACGAAGGCAGCGACGATGCCTCAACTTCAGCTTCTCCGCAGGACAAGCAAGATGCCAAGACATACCGAGAAGAGATTTTGATTAAGAATTCTGATTCTGGTAAAGGTAAGCTGTGTTGAAAAAATTTATATGGGCTTTTCGCCAACCGTCCTGATTCGTGATGCGGACAGCTATTATTTTGTTATGTCGTTCACGTGCAGTAATGGGGGTCAGAGGAAGGCGAGTTCACATAATCGAGGGACTATCAGATACCATCATTTCGTTTGAGAAAGGTTAAAAGACTTTATAAGCCAGTCTATTCTGTGTGGCTATCCGTATAACCATAAAACTACTCATTCCATATACCCTTCCTAATAAGAATATATTGTAACACCGACCTATACTGTAGCTCGTCTGGAGCATGTATTGCTTTCTGGTTTTTTATTTGTCCTTGTGTGCTCGAGTTTTCCTTGAATTGGGATCATGAGTTTGATTTTGCTGACACCTGTACTGTATTACCTTTTAGCTTATGATTGTTTACATTTTCGTCTATATGAGCTGACAGATGACTAATAGAGTGCTTTCTTCTTACAGTAAACGCGTCTGCAAAAGAAAGGGTTCTTTCGATCAATGGATACTCACAACAGTCAATCAAGTAAGTACTCCATACGTCTTAAACAATCAACAATGTTTATCTAGGGCCTTACGTTGATGCTATAATCTTCTCCCCAGTATGGCTAAAGCGCTCATCCACGAAACTATAGCCCGAAATGCATCACCTGTTTTTGATCAGTCTGCAGCAGTTGGAGACGCTGCCACAGGCGCTTCAGTAACATCTACAGCAGCGGCGGCTGCAAATGTTGGCTTGGAAGACTTGGACAACATAGATCATGACCCTCCACCAACGACGAACTTGTGCCATTTCAGTTACACCATATCGGTGAATGATGAGCTCATCAAAGTATCTGGTAGCAGCTTCCATCTTGTCCAGGTAAAAATTTGCAAAATAGTATTCTTGTATCCGAATTATCTTTCAAAATCTTTACGAAACAACTTCTCTGTGACAGGAAGCAAAAGTCGTATTGGATGAGCATTTTGCGTCGGATCGTAGGTTGTTTCCAGAAATCGTTAAACCACCTACACCTCCAGTTCCCCGTGACTTCATACCTTTCGAAAGGTTCATGAAAGCATCGAAATCACCTAAGCGTATTACCTATACTAGGAATGCCTTGATGGAGATTGGAAATTTGGTCCAGAAAGCTGGTACTAAACCAGCTTTTCCTGGACTAGACCAGCGAACGCTTGACAGCCTGTTACGAAAGGTGCATGTCGCATGAGATTCCAATTGACTGTTTCTTTTCTACTTATTCCCCTTGTTTGCTAACATGTTCTTGTTTTGCAGAACTCCACTCCCAGTGTGAAAACCCGGAATGCCAAAGATTCAAAGTCTGCCTCCTAGTGATCACGAGCCCGTCATACGTTTTAGTCTATTACTATGTCAGCCTTTTTGCTTTATACTTTGATCGGTTGTACAAACCATGACAATCTATTATAATTCACACAACGTGTTTGTGTCTGAAAGTATTTTTTGTGAATCTCCATCGAACGATCGATGGGATCCTGTTGTTATGTAGTTCTAGTATTTCGCTGAAATTCTATATTATTCTTACGGTTGCTACTATCTTGATAACTTATGAATCATGACTTTTCTTCCTTCAGTGAAGAAATAACATTTGACGCACATCGTCGAGGTATTTATTGCTGAATTTTTACCCTTGAATATTGTCAAAGATCTTGAAATATTTGAAAGTATTAAATCGCTGTTGAGCTTTGAGCTGTTATTTTTGTTCTTGAGCACCTTTGGTAGTAAACCAATTTGAGCTTTTACCCTTGAGTATCGTCAAAAGATCTTTTTACGTTTAAGAGTATTAAAAAGCTGTTGAGCTTTGAGCTGTTGAATCTTCTTGAGCACCTTCATATGAGTCGTAAACCAATTGAGTCATTTCATCAACGTTGCCAGCAATATTATTTGCCAGTCTCTGAGAAAGAGGCATTATTTGACGGACGTAGATCTTTGTGGTTAGCTTGTCGGAAGCATTGGCGTATTCACTTCTGCTATGTTCCAGCAACAAGGATCCTGCAAACCGGATGGAATTCAGTTAAGACATTCACATGATCAAGTTGGCAATAGCTTTCAGAATAAACCTCTCACCTATCGTGATTTCTGAAAGAGCCATGGCAAATTCCCGGGACACATCAGCAGACAACATCTTTTGAAGGACATTTTGTTGTACATCTTCCAAGAGAACCTGTAGTCTTTTGCCTTCGTCACTGTCATCCAATTTCTGTCTAACGTATTCACCTAGCTCGGCAAGGACTACTCCTTTGGATTTGCCGATGGCTCTCAGGACATCCAAGCTCAAGATGTTGGTAGTTCCTTCCCAAATTGGAGTCACCTGTAACGAACCAGGAATCAATCAGGTTTCTAGGCATTTAAAGAGTCATATATTTCGTTGAACGACTTACTTGCATATCACGTAGCATCCGAGGCAACCCAGTATCTTCAATATACCCATTCCCGCCAAACCCTTCAAGTCCTTCACTAATCACTCTCATACACACCTTTCCAAAGTACAATTTCCCCAAAGGTGTCAAAATCCTCACAATGCTGTTTTCAAACTCGCCCTTTGCCACTTCAGCAACACCGAGAAGCCTACTCAGTTCCGTCGTGAAAATGGTTCCAGCCCTCACTTGAACTTCGAGGTCGGAAAGAGTATTAAGATGAAGTCCCATTGTTCCGATAACTTGGCCAAAGCATTCACGTCGCTTACTGTAGTCCCGCAACAGTTGGACACACCTTCTCATTCCAGAAACGCTGGCCACAGCGTTATGGAGTCGTGTTACGCTGAGCATACCACTGATTCCAGCCACACCCCGACCGGGCGGCGATACCAGCAACGCCCTCGACCCATCTAGCAGTAGCTCTCCAGTAGGCAGCTGTTTGGTCCCCAGCTTATTCTTGAGCTTCATAATCTGGATATTATTGAGACTTCCATCATCCTTGCGGGTTTGGAGGTAAAACATGCTGAGACCTTTGGATCCAGAACCAACTTGACCTTGTGAATCTTGTATCCTCGCCAAAGTAAAGGCCATGTCAGCATCCGTCGCTGAAGTGAACCACTTGTAACCGTGCAAAGTGTACTCATTCTTTGCTCCGCCGGGTACTGGAACTGCAACAGTTTCTGTGCCGTTGCCAACATCGCTACCTCCCCGACGCTCAGTCATCCATTGGCCAGAGCTCCAAAATTCTGCGGGGTCTCTGCTGGTTAGATGGGCAAAAGCTGATTGCAACTCCGGATTGTTATCGGCCCCAACATCACAGATCACTTTGGCTGCACCGTCTGTCATAGCAAGTGGGCATGACCATAAACCTGAGGAAGGTGAATATAGGCTGACTTTGGTCATTTGATAGAGTCTGCTGAATTCACCAAAGGGCTGTTCGTAGCCGATAGATACAAGACCTTCTTCAGCTGCAACGTACTTCAATAATGACCAGGCTGGATCAGTAACTGCATGGATTCAAACACATTATCAACTTGACTTCATTGATCAGCTGTTCAGTTTTAGCTTGTCAATTCAACTTACCCACTTGGTCTATCCGGTTTCCCCATGCATCAAACTGTTTCAGGTACGGCTGGTTCTGCTCAACTCGATCTCCCAAATCTTCCACTTCGTTCACAAGGCGTCTTCCGAATCTTGTCAAGTCTTGGTCAACTGTCTGGAAAACCTACAGGACGAACGAAATAACAGGGTGGTCACATGAATACGTCGTATCTACAAATCCAACCTTGTGGATCAAACAAAAACTTTAAACTAACCTCTGAAGGCATGATCCTCCGTAAAACTCTTTGGAGGAATCCATCGTTCAAATACGGATTCGTTAAAATGGGCTTCGCTTGGAAGAATGATCCAATTTTGGGATGTCTGAACATATTTCCCGATTTTCAGTGTTACGAGTGTAGCACAATTCACCAAACGATCACATATCAAACTATTTGCACTAGGAAAAGTGACTTTTGACCCCTGAGCTAATTTCATATGTTCAAAACGCGGAAGATGTTAAGTGCGAAAGCAAACATTCTCTTGGTTTGTTTACAAAACAACACAAAGCTAAATTCTCTCACCGACGATCGCGGTGCATTCCAAACAGCTTTTGCTTTTTCGTATATAAACGTTTCGCTCAAGTTTAAAGTTGCTTCGGTTACACCGAATAATGTGTTTACCACCGCTCCAGTTTGAAAATCTAGAACTTTTTCGATTCGGTGACAAAAAGACGAATTTTTTAGCCTTTCATGGATACACCTGGCGATCATAGCCTCTACACCTCGAAACCGCCAACTCCAGTCTCTTCAGAAGTGATCCGAGATCTCAACCTGAGTACACGAACAGATGCGTTCCTAAGCCCACTACGAACTGTTAT
>JAQGBJ010003437.1:0-12753 GCA_034698345.1 Sphaeridia pumilis | reverse complement strand
TGGCTTGAATACAAAGTAATCTATACAGTTTGTGCAAGCATAATCCACATTTTCCACATGAAGAGTTCCAAGGAAGTGGAGTTATCAAAGATTAATACAAACAATTTAAACTTCTGGCGTTCCTGTGAATTCGCTATTATTTTCATTATGTCAGCTTCAGCAAACGTTACAAACGGTCAACCGGCTTCGCCACATTATCAATGAGCTCAGCTACTCTGTGTCACTCTGTGATAGATATTAAATTCTGCAACTTTGTCTTCTTCATCATCAGTCTTAGCTTGTCATTTGAAGTGTAAAAACAAAAACCAAAACTTAGTCATGGGTTTAGCAAACGGAATCGTAACTGAAAGCCCTCCATCCAAAATGGAACCAAAACCGTCCAGTTGTTGCGGCATCCCTGATACAATATCGAACGAGTTCCAAATAATCCAGCTACAAGATTGTAAAAAGCCTCCACTAAAACACACTTCTGATCTGGCTGGGACTGGGACGTCAAATTTTACCTCTGACCTCTTGACATTCTTGAAAAAAGCCTATGGACTTCCAGTATGCCCCGAAGAATCAACCCAGCGACTCAACTTCAGAAACCGCCTTCTCGAACCAGAACCAACACTGGAAATCCTAAGCGAAAACATTGACGACCTCCTGGACTACGGTTGCCACACTGAAGTACTTCAGGTTCTCTCTGAACTGGACTTGGCTTCTTCTGAACTTCAGCATAAACTGCTAGAGGCAAAAACCCAGCACCACATCGGCGACCTTAAAACCGCCAAAAATCTGTATCTGGAAATCTACTCGGAAACGGCCCCCGGAAACGCCGAAATGTTCGAAGCTGTTCTGGGCCTGGCTTCCATTTCGTTCACTTCCTGTCAGTATCTTGAAGCTATGAGAGAATGCCAAGACATGCTCAGTAACCAAAAGCTTCATTTCAAAGCCACGCTTTTATACACCTCCTGCCTAATCAAACTCAGCAACTTCGAAGAAGCAGAGGAGCAGCTACAAAGTCTCCAATCATCCGTCGAAGCAGATTCCCGCCATTGGGCCCAAGTTCAAAACCTCTCAGCTGTTTGCCTACTGTGCCAAGGCGAGTACGCCGAAGCCCTCGCCAAATTCAACCAGGTCCACGACTTCCTCCAAGGTCTCGTCGGCCACGACCATTTGGAGACCATCGCCGCGGCCATTAACGCCTCAACAGCTCAACGCCACCTCGGCCAACGTGTTCAAGCACTTCAAGTCCTCAACCAAGCTCGTACAGTTCTGAAACAGCGGTTCGACCTCAGCCACGCAGCAGTCCTTCAAAGTGGAATCTGTAAGCTCGAACTACTGGTCGAGCTCGGTAAGCTCGAAAAGGCTTCAAAGCTGCTCGAAAAACTGGACCTCCAAACCATATCCTCGCCGGCCATGAAGCTCGCACTGGACCTTCAAAAGACTGAACTGCAAGAGCGCCGTTGGTATGCCACAAAAGCCAAGGTTGTGGAAGACCACGAGGAGGTCTTTGCCAAATGTCAGTCAGCCTACCTTCAGGTACTCGGTGACATCAAAGAAGCCTTTGGCCATCGAAACCGGCTTACACTTCGCGCACTTCATAATTTCCTAGTCTTTTGGACAAAGAGAAGCCTGGCTGCTCATCAGACGCTGGGATTTTTCGAAAAGCTACTGGAGGCTCAGCTGGAAGTTGTTGGCGAGAAGCATCCTGATGTGTCCTTAACGAAGAAAAATATCGAAAAGTGTCAGAGGATGATCAAGTTACTCGAGGGTAAAGCTAACCATTTCAAGTGTTCAGATGAGGGTTTGGTTCAAGTTTTTGATAACGAGATGTTAAGGCGCTAAAGTTAATGGAGAATTATTAAACTTAATTTGCGACTTTACTAAATCTTTGAACTTCCTTCCACAACTTTCTTAGCATTCACTATATTTAAGTACCCGAGCTCAAAGTCTTTCAGAATTAAGTTGCACTTCCGCTTCAGCCTTCACAACCTCGTAAATCCGTTAGCTTCATTAGGATCTACAAGCGTTAGCGACACAGTGTAATTGCGCTTCTTTGGCGTCGTTTCCGCCCGGAGCTGTTCCCGCATCCTGTAGCTGACAATGTTTGGAATCCCGACCATTGCAGCGCCAAAGAGGAACATTGCCAAGATTATCACTGGAGTCCAGTCAGCTGTAAAAGTCATAGAGTTTAATTAGTGTAATCCATTGAAAATATATTCTTGTTCTAATATTCTCAAAGAAACGGGTTTGAAAAACTGAAACTTACATGTATTCTTGGGCTCCACTGGGACTTCAGCCGTCGTTTCGTTGTCTTCGGTTGTAGCCAATGGAGCTTCTGTTAGTTCTGTAATGCAAATCAAACGCACAAAATACTTAAGAAACGCAATATTCAAAAAATGTTGCCAAATTATATTGTTGCAAGAATATTATGAAGATCCTTGTGCTTGTGCACACTACTTCTCACCTGCCGCAGTAAATTCCGTAGGCAAAATTCGATTATCCTTCTCGATTTCTCCCACGACTCCATAACAACAGTAACTGAGAACCGCCCCAAAGATCACAAGTTTCAAAACACTGGCCCGGAGGCTTGACCTGCTCGCTGAAGTTGCCATTTTGCAAAATATTAATTTCAATCCGTACTTTTGCAGACACTATTGCATTGCACGTTCAAAAAGTTCCAAATTGATTGATTTTTGATAGTTGCTAGTTTCTGCTCTAGTTCACTTGTTGTTGTTGCTTTGTAATCAGCTAAATAATTTTAAAAGAGCCCGTGTCGTCAGTCACAGTGATGGTAAAAGAATGAGTCGCACAGAACATACATATGCATGTATTTTTTAATAGTTTACAGTTTAGAAGATTATAGCCAAACTTGTAGAGACTTATATTTAGACAATCAAGTATATTAGACCCATAGCTGGACTTTGCCGTAGTATATTAGAGATATAATCAGAGATAAGAAGAGAATCTTTCTAGTCACCTACTCACAGTCACACTCAGTCAGCCCTCTAGATTCCATCACGTTAATATTTACAAGGCATAGCGAGAAGAAAGCTTGCTAACTATAAACAAGTTTTAGAGTTTCGAATACGAAATCCGATGACGGTACGCTGGGCTTATAGAGCCAGAACCAAAAAATTACTCTGACTAATATTAATTGCTGACTAGCGACGAGCCAGCCAGCCATTAATGCTAATTCTTCACAAATCAACAAACCTAACTTGTGGATGTATCTCTCTCAGCCGTTCCAGTATCTCTTGAAACCTCGGCCGATCATCTGGTCTCGTTTGCCAACATTGGTTGATGAGTTCCACACTGCAAATTTTAAAATAAGACAAACCTCAGATAATGGATATATATACATGAATTTCCAGAACAGCAGCGCAGCGTTCTATAAACTTACACTCCAGCCGGTGTATTCGGGGTAATCTCCGCCCGATTCCCCTGGTTCAAGTACGCCAGATGGCGCTCGAGGTCGAGGTACTCACGAGAAGTCAAATCATATCCTCTTACCGGCGCTCTACCGCGGTAAGGATCATCAGTGTGGTTACAGAGGTCAAAAATATGCATTGCCAACATGCCAAAGGCCCAAACATCCGTCTTTTCCGAAGGTGTCGTATTGTTGATGTCTTCCGGTGGCCTCAAAAAAATGTGTCGTTGCTGTAAGGACAAAAATGCAATGATTTGACTTCAAGCCTGAATCAAAAGTTGCAAAGTTCTTTCAATTCTTACGTCAACATAGCCCAGATTCGGCTCAGGAATTCTTGCTAGCCCAAAGTCGCCAATATACACTTGAATTCTGTCGCCTAGTTCCAAATAATTGTAGAAAATGGCACTTGGGGTCAAGTCGCCATGGACAATCTGATCGAAATTTTAAAATCAATCATTATATTATCTTGCGTGTGAAATAGAGAGATATTATGGGCCCTTACATTTAAATTCGCCAAGCAAATCATCCCTTTGGCAACGTTCATCAAAATATCAACCAGATCAGCGTCAGTCATAAGATTTCCTCCGGACATGTAGTAACCGCTGAAACCAAAATCAGTGCCAAATCGAACAGACAAAAAATAATTGCTTTCCTAGTGAAAGTTACCTTGTTGTCGAAGCGTTCCGGCGATTCTCCAGATCAGCGTTAGTTACATAGCCTGCTTTCATACTCACAATATAATCCTCCAGGGATCCATGGTACTTGCGCATCACAATTCCCGCAAAAGCTGTAATGAAAACCATATATCAAGCCCCTGGTTAATATACATTTCTTATCCGTAGAGGGACTCACGACATTGGGTGCACATGTGGTATCCAAAGTACTGAACAATTCGGTCCTTCCACCTATCCTCACTCTCCATCACCATGGAAACCAGGCTGACGTCATGCAGTATTTCCCGCCAATTTCGTCCAGTCACTTGTCTGGCTACTTTAACGCAGCAAACAAGCCGTCCATCACTTATTTCTGCTCCACGAATCAACCGCTGCTGCTCGTCTTCATCAAACCTTGAAATTGTGGTATCAATTTGGAGCATCGCGGGATAGACAACGCCAAAAAACCCAGCGCCCAAAATCCTCTCCTCTAATCAATATAAAAGGAAAATATTTTTCAAAGCCTTTAAATTCTGGAGTCTGCAATTTCAAAGATAGAGGTACCTAACTGAATGGCTTCTCTCGGGAAATTTCTTCGTGGGTCGATCGCCAAAGATATTTCAGTTGATCTTGCAGTTGCAGGCTTGCAAAGATCCAGGCCCGAACATTCCGTCAATTTTAGATCAACACGCTAGAAGGGGGGGGGGAGTTTCAGATTAGCTATAATTTTTGTCAATTCATGAAAAGCTGTTGTGGCTTTACCCTCCAGTAGAAGCGCTTCAAGATGACAGCGAACAGGATCCAGTGGACTACTGCGCAAGCGCCAATGACCAAAAACGTAGCCCCAACGGTACAGAAATTTTCTAAAAATTTGAAACACAATTGCAAAAGCTGAATAAATTTTTTGGCTAACTTAGCAAAATTTGTCACAAACCTGCGTCATTCTTGGTTTCAGTCAGCAACAGTTGCTCGCTGTCACTTTGATTGGAAGTCATGCTGAAATTGGGTTTTTGAAACTAGAAGTGTTCTTATGTACGCACAAACGAAAGAGCGCATCCAGCAAGAAGCTAGTGCAAGACAGTAATGAGATTCTAGCTAACGTTTCGTCGGCGTCTAGCAGTTGAATCCTTTGGCGAGAATTCTAGAGAAGATGCATAGCCTTTAGAATCTGCGTTATGGGATCAATTGTAGCTTGATTCGCAAGAAATGCTTAAAGCTTCTTGCGAATTTGATAAGATGCAGAGCTTCGCCTAGAACTGTTGATGATGAATACTTAAACGGCATAATGTAAAAGCGGCTGTTTAACTTTATCGAAGCTTTCACATTAATTGTAAGCCTCGGAGAGGGATGACAGCTGATACAATGCTGGGATGAGATGCTTGAATATTCTGCTGAAGGTACCGAAAATTCTCGCAATTCTAAAGTTTGATTTATTCGCATTAATCACATTCAACAAAGGAGATTGAGACTTTCTCCAAACCAGTCATACATAGATAATAGTGTTTCAACCTTCTACCACCAGGTCATACACGACTCGTTTGGACGTTGAACATCCCGGCTGAACTGGCTGCACAATTTGATTCTGCACAGTCCCAAACTCGGCCACAGTGACACTGACTTGGCTCAGAGTCTCCCGCAAACTTTCAAGAATCTCATCAAAACCCGGCCTGTCTTCCGGTCTGGTGCTCCAACACCGATTTATCAGCTCACGACTGCAAATCATTCCACAAAAGTATCAGTATGAAATGGCGCATTGCAATTTTTTTTTACATTTTTTTTACATTAACTTACACTCCAGCCGGTGTATTCGGTGTTATCACCGCCCGATTCCCCTGATGCAAGAACGCCAGATGGCGCTCGAGGTAGCGACAATCACTCTCATTGACACCTTTGACAGGCGCTCTACCGCGGTAAGGATCATTCACGTGGTTGCAAAGGTCAAAAATATGCATCGCTAACATTCCAAAGGCCCAAACATCCGTCTTTTCCGAAGGCGTCGTATTGTTGATGTCCTCCGGCGGCCTCAAATGAATGTGTCTCTTCTATATATTTCAAACTGAAATGTTAGCAAATTTTTCGGGCACACGTTATCATATTCATGACCTTATATTTTGTTTACGTCATTCATCAAAGCTCGGTCCGGGTCATAGATTTTAGCCTGTCCAAAGTCTCCTATAAATACTTTGATTTCGACAGCCGAGCCATCCTCCTGGGTGTAGAAAACATTGTCCGGTTTCAAGTCTCCATGTACAATCTGAAAGTCATACCTGCCATTGAAATTACATTCTCGTGCTATGTATTTACTATTATTCGCACCTTCAAATTTTTCAGACAAACCATTCCCTTGGCCACATCTATCAGAATCTTGACCAGGTCAGCGTCAGTCATTACGACACCGGCCCGAACATAATAGCCACTGAAATTACAATTTGATTTTTTTTTCAAAGTTTATTATATTTCTTCTGATCTCTTCGTACCTGCTTGCAACCGGCTGACGATTTGCCATATCCGAAGTCACAACATAGGCAGCCCGCAGTTTCAAAATATATTCTTCCAGAGTTCCATGGTATTTTCGCATCACGATTCCCGCGAAAGCTATGATTCAAAAAATTTAATTGCTTCTTAAAAGTAGGATAAAAAAGGATAAATCAGTAGCTCAAGTACTCACGGCACTGGTCGCACATGTGGTATCCAAAGTACTCGACAATTCGGTTCTTCCACCTCTCCTCACTCCCCATAACCGTCAAAATCAAACTGACGTCATACAGCATTTCCCGCCAAACTCTCCCAGTCATCATTTGAGGTATTTTCACACAGCAAATAAGTCTTCCGTCTCTAACATCCTTTGGATCGACTTCAATATAGTCGTTTCCCAACTTGATGCACGAACGATTTTGTATGTCTTGAATCAGCGAAACTTCCAGCATTGCATTATGTACCACTCCAAAGTTTCCAGCGCCCAATGGGTCACCCGTTACTGTTAAATTGGGTATTTCAAAAACGTTTAAACCAAGTCCAAAATCCTTTAAAAAAATTTAAAACTATTTTAAGCCCATACACATCTTGATAAACGCCCAAGGAAAGTTGCGAGCAGGGTCTACTGGAATCCGTTCAACTTTGGTCTCACAATTTTTGAAGTGCTTCGGAACAGCTCCTTTAATATACCTTTCGATGTCGCTGAACGTCAGCGGTGGCCTCTGAAACCAACATTAGAAGAATTTGGTTCATTTGTACAAGTGATTGAGTACTTGTAAAGCCAATGAATAGAACACTCACCATTCTGCGAAAAATTTCGTAAATGATCAAACCAAAGAACGCCGTGAACAGTACCAGAATCAGGAGGACATGCCAAACTTCGAATCCTGATTCTACAACAACTCTTTCTGTTACTTCAAGAATCATAGGGAGAAAATTCGTTTATGTTTTCATGCAATTGTTAGTGATTAAGTGTTAGTTGATTGTGCTATTCCAATGTGTAATTTACCCCGATCATCAACAATTTCCAATTGGGTGATGGCTGACCTCACGCCCCAGATGCCTTCCTGGAGGTTAGGGTTTGAAGTACAAATTAACGTACAGTTGGCTGCGTGGTGCCACCATTCAGATGGAATTAAGCGAAGTGTGGATGAGCAAGGGTCACGTGTTCCATCGGCGGGCGGTTTCTCAAGTTCTAAAGGCCTGCTGGCTTTACATGCTTCTTCGTCCTAAAAATTCAAAATTGGAGTGACATTTCGCGGATTTTTTTTTTAAATTGTCCATTTTCAAAATTTTGCCTACCAAGTATTGCCAATTTGGAGGATGGCTGCAGCTCGGGTGGCTCTTAACAGAGCAGGTGATTAACGTCGGAGTTTCTTGGCTCAGGTTCAACTGAAGTACTTGAGGCGCCGAAACTACTGGGGTTGAAATTTCTGCGCAAAATAAGGTCCAGATTTTTTCACAGTTCATTTCGAAAAAATTATGTTTGTTTTACCTAGAAGGTCAGTGGAGTCCCTGCTCGCTATACTGCACTGGACGAAGTCCTCGGGTCCCAACTGGCTTGTAGGTAAGGTCAGGTTGGATTCAACGAGTCCGGCGGTGTAGTTCACAGTTTCAGCTATTTTATCAAAAAATATAGTTAAATCTTGATCATTTTACCTTGAAAAGAGCGTATCAAATACTGCAGCTAACCGTCGCCGAACTTCTTGACTTCAGCAAGGCCTCGCCCAAGCCTCAGAGTCCACAAAAATCTGTCCATGTACATCATGGTTGTAGCTTGGCATTGGAAGGTTGTCATGTTATTTCTTTGGATTTTGTTGAAGTAATACTGTGTGTCGAATTCATGGGGCCTGCCCGAGACCCTTTTTGCTGTGGAAAAGGGTCAAATGTCAATCTTTTAACTGCAAATGGTTGTAGATAGCGCTTCAATTTTCCCTCCCCCTCTTACAGTTTCTGTTCAATGCAGGATGGTCCTCGTCCTCTTTGCTGAACTTGGTAACCCTTAGATAATTGAGGTTCAAAAAGACTTCGTCGAACAGAGTCAAGTTCCACTTGTCCGATTTGCAAAAGTAGATTCCAGGACTGTTGGTTTGAGGCACTGAAGTGACCCGAGGTGTCAAGTTTGCCAACTTGGCGAACTCGCTCTGTTGGACACAATTCGAAATTAATTTTTGGTTCAGCTTTGAATTCATTTCCTCATCATCAAGACCGTACCCAATCATCCCTGTACAGAGATCCATACTTGGCCCTGCAATCCCAAGTGTTGAGACACCGCAAATAGTACAACGGTTCTTGGCCACCCGATGAGTACATGGCATCTTGAGTCCCATTTCGAAGCCTTACTTCGCAAGTCATACTTGTGATTGTGTCCGAAAACTCTAATTTCACAGTTTCATTTATCAAAGCGGTATCGGGAGCAAATTGTGTTTCTTCGCCCACACCCACGGAACCGCATCTGAAGTCTTTTCTGAGGTCCAACTGGTTTTCGGGGAGGCAAACTTCGGAGTCAAAGCATTTGCTATAGTTGTTGGTTGCCGCGCTTGAACACACGCCGCCCACTATAAAGAAGTCCGAGGGCTGCAAAAAACCAACAGTTTCTTTTGAGATTTCATCAAAATTTTCCCTACTTCTTGAAACTGGATTTTTGCACCTACGCTCTCAACGGGACTCGTTGGCGTCCACGAAACCCGGCCCTTACTCTCACAGACAGCAGCTGTCAAGTTGCCGCATTGGAGGCCCAGTTGGCGACACACATCCCTGCATCTTCCTGTTTCAGGGTATGGCGTTTCCCCTTCTTCGAAATATGTGAAATTGGCGGTTGACCTGTCGGTGGAGCTAAGTGGGACACAAATGACGCTTGCAGACACTAGCGCCGCTACAATTAACGCTGTCGCTTTTCGGTTACACATGTCACATTAGTTAACACTTGCTGTGGTTTTTGGTGCTATTTCGGAAAATCTCGCTTAATTTTGGCTTTGGCTCTATTAAATGCAGTTCTTAATACCATACTTCACCCAATGTCTATTCAAAACTTCTCAAATGACCAAGTCAAATCACTTTATAAAATACACTTATCTCGTTGACTCACGCCGGACTTTGTTTCTTGAAACCAACTTTGTCTACTTCCTCACGTTGACCTCAAGTTAAACCGCAATCTTACAATCACCGCTTTTGTTTTCAAACAACTCTTGACTCAATCAAAAATTCTGCAGAACCGTTTCATCGACTTAAATGTCGAGTTCCGCAGAAACGTGGGGACTTAACTTGACTCCCCACTCACTAAACTTGAATTTGTTCTTAGAAATTTTGTGACTCGGAAATTTCCGTGGTAAAATTATAAAAAACTGACGTTATCCAAAAAACCGCAGTTGAAAATCACTTCTCAAAATTATTTCTTCAGCACGGCGTGACTCGTTTGTGTCTGTATAGTTAAACACATAACTGGCTCGTCAGTCAGTCAGCTGAACGATTCGTTACTGAGTTACTGTTTATTTGAGAGCGAGAATTCGCAATGCGAATTATTGAAGATGAGACAAGATTCTCACTCCTTGAACACGAATAATAACTTGGAGTTCTGGAGAACTGAGTGAGATAACAAGAATCCTTGTAAAACGTCTGCTGATCATTCAGCAAACTGGTCAATTTTCCAGTAGTTTACATATGATGAATTCACCGCTGCAATAACACTAAACGCTTGGCTTGGATAAATGGCTTGTCCAGCTTAAACTTTTTATTTCTTATTTTCAACCGCCTCACTAACACCATCTATCGTAACGAGATTCGACATATTTTCAATACAGTAAGATACAACAAGAAGACTAATTTGAGCAATAATTATATGCAGAGTCAATAATTCGGCTTTATACTCTCGTACTTTCTAGCTATACGTGTAAACCTACTGTGAATATATTAGAAAACAATATAATCTTCAAAAATCCTTAAAGTTACGTCATGGCAGGAATACGAGACAGAGGAGGCGGAAGTGGCGCAACAACAACCTAAATATCTCTGTAAATGATTACAATTACGTAAAGCTATACACAGAATTAACTAAAAGATGAACATAAAATTTGCTGTAACGACCAACAAAAACTACAACAGTCATAATACAGTAGTAACTTGCGGTTGGCAATAGTAAAACAAATTGGTAATATTTGGTTCCATTTCGGTAAATACTTGCACCCCTCAAAAAACACAACCTTTTTTGACCTAAGCTGAATTCAAAGGTCGCGTACTTGAATCCGTACTGCTGCTGTCTTCTGACCTCTGACGCCTCAACGAAGACCTCAGAAACAATTTGTCCAGATGCAGGAACGGGAATTCGATGCAAATGGTCATGATGGCGCTGATGAGGATTGACATGAGCAAATGGGCCAAAAAAAGGTTGACCTGAATTTTGAAAAAAATCGAAATTATTTTTCCCGCCAAAATTCCACCTCTTCATTAAAACCTGGAGCAAAACTCACCATATTGTAGGTATCATAGTAGAGGGGCTGCCTCAACCTGAGATGAAGTCCCATCTGAACGAAATACGAGGACAAATACATGCTGAAGGTGATTCGACTCAGCGGCGCAAACACCTTCCAACTCAGGAACCGATTGACCCATTCAGCATGACCTTTGACACAGGCAAAGATGATCCAGGCGATCACAAGACCCCAGACGAACCGATGAAGCCCTGCATAGAAGGCTCCGCCCACAAGTGGAATCTCGTAGGTCGGGTCGAAGTACGACTTGATTCCGAGCAGGATCGAGAGCGCTGTGGCTGTTGAAATGCACCAGCCGGCGACTATCAGGCGTTTTGGGATTTTGACCGAAGAGCCGTTTCGGGTCACGAAGAGCAGGTAGCCCATCCAAATTCCTACAATGTAAGGGCCTGCTCGGGTCCATGGTTTGAAGTAGAGCATATGTGTTGCTAGGGTCGAGTTGCTATGGAAACCGAATAAAATCAAATAAATACTTTGTCTTCAGAAGTCTTCTCAAGTACCAAAATATCAGCTTACCCTCTGAACGAAATCAACGTTGGCGGAACATGGTAAATGTACGAGATGATCGCAGGACTCAGAATCGAGCCCAAAGTCACAACCCCGAGAATCACTTTGCCCAAGACTCTCCAGCGCCACAGCGGGTAAATCAAGAACGGCGACAGCAGGAAGAACTGCATGTCCGCGGACAGGTACCACGAGAGGCCAGCACACATGCCGTTGGCCTGGAAGTCGGTTCCGTAGTCGATGAGGTTGTTGACAAAGAGGAGGTTGTGCCACCAATTTCGCCTGCAGTTTACCGACCACATGTCCATGACATACCAGTTTGGGCCTGAAGACAAGTACGGAAGGATCGTAGCAACGAATCCGATGAGCACTCCGTATGTTGGGGTCAGCCTGGAGAGTATACAGCAAAGATTTTAAATTTCCCGCCAGATGACACATTTTCCCGCCCATTTTCAAAATCTACTCACCTCAAGTACCGGTAAAAGTAGTGTTTGACCAAGTTCAAACTGCCTTTGGATTTTTCCAAGGTATTCAGAAGGTTGTAGCAAACCAAAAGACCTCCAATGGTAAAAAAGGTATCAACTGCCACCAGTCCGTTGAGAACAAACAAGCTCGTCAAGTCTTCCTTGAAGATCTGTAAAAAACATACAAACTTAAATTTTCCCGCCACTTTCTCCCTCAAATTTTAAACTCCTTTCCCAACTCACCAACTTGACATCGACAAGGTTCCAAGTGGTCGGCGAAGCCACCAACATGCCCCAAGTATGCGACAAGATGATCCACGCCATGCTCAGAAACCTCAGTCCGAAGAAGCACGTGAACCTCTCTTGGTTCTCGCCAGATGTCGTCAGCAACAACTTGGTGTTTCTTATCACGGAGAAAGCCAAAAGTACCTTAACTGGCACCTTGACGTCTTCGGGGTGCGGAGGCTTCTCTGATTCCGCGCGCTTCGTCTGGTAGTATTCAAGCATGGTTGCTGTGATGCAGAGGAGCGCGAAGGCGATAAGGACCCCACTGGAACATTTTCAAACGTTAAATTTCAAACTTCCAGCTTTACGCGCCGCGCTTCTAGAGCTTTCACTTATAGAGTTGTTACTTACATCATGACAACAACAGCGGCGTCGGTCCTGGGCTTCTCATCAGTTTCGCAATTCCCAACATGCGCTTTCAGGTTATACAGCTCGGTAAAGTTGGCCTGGTGAAAGTACTCGTTGAACAG
>JAQGBJ010003436.1:0-12757 GCA_034698345.1 Sphaeridia pumilis | reverse complement strand
GCATTAGCCGTTGTCTCCGCCAATATCCGCGGCACCCCTTTCGTTTCCGGATATACAAAAGTCTATACTGGTTGCAGTATCAAGAACAAACATTATGGCAAGTACTTTTACGCAGAGGGAAAGCAAGAGAAAAACGGGGCTGCCCGTAAAGTCTTCCTGTGGACGCCTGGTAATAACATTCAGCAGAACAGATGGACTTTGATATCTTCCGACAGCGGCAAAACCTGGTACATAAAAAACACTTACTGGGGCGAATACCTCTACGCGTCATCGTCCACATTTGACGTTGAGCGGCGAGAGTTGTACATTCATCCCACCGCGGACACCGAATCCACATGGAAAATCTCATCGATCGACAATGGTCAATACGTGGGTCTTGAAAGCGTCAAGTGGCAGGAATACATCTACGGTGACAGAAAATTGTGGAACAATCAGCGTCGAAAGGTCTTCGCATGGATACCGAAGTCAATTATATCCAGCTGCAACGTCTGTAAGTGGGAAATTGTTTGCCATTGAAGTCGTATAAGGGACATCCTATTTGAAGTGAAGATCTTTGATCAAATCCTCCAACTTTGAAACTCTGTCTTACAGTTTTGATTGACTTTTCATTTACTTGAACAAATTATTAAAGTTTTTATTGATGGATATATGTTTCCATTTGGTAAAAAATGTCCAGAAAATGTAAAGCATAAAATATAACCATGACCCTCAAAATAGAATGTGGTAAATATTTTGCCATTTTGTAATGCTCAACAAACCACAAAAACGGAATCGCCAAAATTATATTCCCAAAATTGGTTGCAAAATCAATTACGTCTTCGTCCTGGACGTCACTGTTGATATTTGAAGTAGTGCAAATACAGTTCAAATTCAATTTAACCAGTATTCAGTTCGCTTTTCCGTGAAAATGTAACCACTTTTTCTTTACCATAGAACAAAGTGAAAGAATACTGCGGTGAGGAAAGATGTACAAGTTTTGCAGGATGTGGAAATTGGACCGGAAGCAAATAACTATTACAATTATCCTCAAACTGGCTTATAAAAAGACAAATAGCTCCGGATTTTCCATCAACCCATTAGTCGAATTCTTGCAAAAATGCGTCTCTGGATCCACGTCCTCCTCCTGGTTTCGGCGCTAGCCGCTGCAACCGCCTTTATCCGCGGTCGCCCTTCGAGATCTGGAAACACAATAACGTACTCCAGTTGTAGCATCAAGAACAAGCGGTTCGGAACCTACTTCTACGCGGCGGGAGACTACTTCAAGCGAAGTGGACTTCGAAGAGTCTTCCTCTGGAGGCCCGGAAATAATATTCGCGAAAACAGCTGGGAAATAAAATCTTGCGACGGCGGCAGAACCTGGCGCATCAGAAACAAATACTGGAACCAATACCTCTACGCTGCATCAGCCAAATACGACAATTACCGACGTTATGTCAACACTCATCCCGCAAGTGACAGTGAATCATACTGGCGAATCTCTTCAGTCGACGGCGGGCGCTTTGTGACCCTTTTCAGCAACAGGTATTACGACTACATGTACGCAGACGGGCAAAAGACCTGGGACAGTCAACGTCGGCGGGTCTTCACCTGGATGCCCGGCAAACCCGGCGGAATCCATTGGGAGGAGTGCAAGTGGGAAATTGATTGCTGAAGTCTTTCCCACTTTTGGGCGTCAACGGTCCTTAATTTTTCTCTGTACTTGGATTATTCCAAATCAAATAAACGTTTCGCAATTATTCCAATCGTGTACCTCTTGATTAAACCCAACCATCGCCTCAAATTGAAAAAAATTGTTGTTCATAATCAGGGCGCTGAGCAAATTTTGCAAAGTTGTCTAGAAAATCTCCTTAAAACAGAACACAGCCAACCAATGGCGAAATTGAGTAAAAATTGTGACTTTCCTCACCAAAACCACAAACAAGGATAACATTGAATTAGCGGGAAATTATCCTCAAACTTATCCGAAACGTAGCATAAAGTTTCGCCTCACGTTCTTCGTCTCAAGTCTTGAATAATCTTGATTAAAATGCGTCCGTGGATCCACGTCCTCCTACTGGTTTCGGCGCTAGCCGCCACAACCTCAGCAAATATCCGCGGGACCCCTGCAGTATCTGGAACCACCAAAACTTACGTCGGTTGTACCATCAGAAGCAAGCAATTCGCCAAACCCTTGTACGCGGCGGGGAACAAGTTCAAAACTGGTCAGAGTCGAAGAGTCTTTCTCTGGATGCCCAGTAGCAGTAGCGCAGTTCGGGCTGAAACCAAGTGGACGCTGACGTCCCATGACGCCGGCAAGACCTACACCATTAAAAGCAACGAGTGGAACGAATACCTCTACTCGTCAGCAGCCACCTTTGACAGCAGCCGTCGCGAAGTGTACACTCATCCCAGCGTGGACGGTTCTGCGAAATGGACCATCACTTCCCACGAGAGAGGGCGCTACCTGACCATAGTCAACGCCAAGAGCGACGGCTATTTGTTCGCAGATGGTGAGAAGAGCTGGGATGCGGAGCGTCGAAGAGTCTTTATCGATATTCCCATTCGGTCCTACGGCTCTGGGAGATACCGCTGGGAGGAATGCAAGTGGGAAATTGATTGCTGAATACTCAAACACCTTTTAAGCTTAAATTCCCGTAAGATGGCGCTCACTTGTATTCTGTTCGAATATTTATTTGGCCTGTTTAGTACATATGACATACCTCCATTGTTCTTGTGACCATTTTTTCCTGTATTTAACCTTGACAAAAACTGTACTACGAAGTAAATTATTGTATTCGGCCAGAAGGATATCCTCAAAGTTTCCGCCGTGAATTCGCCGGATGTGGATCACCCACTAACCGGGAAACCGGGCGGGAAGCAAATAATTAAAACATTTATCCTCAAAGTGTGATATATAAAGGCAAAGTTCCAAGTCGCCAATCAGTGGAATTCAGAAACAAGTTTCGATGAAAATGCGTCTCTGGCTCCACGCCCTCCTACTGATTTCGGCGCTGGCAGCCGCCTCCGCCCATATCCGCGGTCACCCTTTGGTATACGGAAATAACAAAGGTTACAGGGACTGCAGTATCAAAAACAAGCGTTTCGGAACCTACTTGTACCCATGGGAACACAACAAGGTCAATTTAATTCGAGAAGTGTTTCTCTCGACACCTGGCAATAACATCGGGCACGACAAGTGGACATTCATGTCCCGCGACGGCGGCAAAACCTACTACATCAACCAAAGCTTGCTGAAGGAACTCCTCTACGCGTCATCGACCACAAATGACAATCTGAGACGAAGAGTCTTCACTTTTCCCGGAACTGGCTCCGACTCAACATGGGCAATCACTTCGGTAGACCATGGAAGATACGTGACCCTTTACAACATCATGCGGAAGGAATACTTGTACGCTGATGGGCAGAAGACCTGGGACAGTAAACGCCGGAAGGTCTTCACCTGGAGACTTGGGAAACCTCAAGGAATCATGTGGGAGGAGAGTAAGTGGGAAGTAGTCTGCGCATGATTTCGAAAAATGGCATTCAAAGCAGCCATTACAGATAAAATTGCTCCACATTTTGTGTATACTTGAGAAACTCCTACGATTGTAACCCTGTAAATGAATACAATAAAATCAGATCCGATTTTTTATTAACTATACACATCACAAGTTGGATATTTTCCGGTAACACAATCCCTTGTCAAGCTCCAGAGTTACAAGTCGGCCAGAATTAAGCAGAAGCGAAGTGTCTTCGCAAGAGTTCCAGCTGGAAATAATATCATTTTCAAAATAAAACTCTTCAGTTTTATAACACGCATCCATTAAATCTAACCTTTGACCGGACTCCAAAAATCGAACGCTCACGCTTCCAAGCAGTACCGACGAGGATGACCCGCGCCTGTTAAACCATCGCTTTTGACCTTGAAATTTCAGAGTGACGGTTATGGACGGATTTGTAGCTTGATTCCTGCTTGAATTTTCCGTTGAATTTTGAAGTTGAGGTACTGGAAAAAGGCTGCTGAAAGTCTGAGGCAGTTGGTATTCGTCTTCGCTTGCGCTTTAAAAAGATATGGTCATTAATTTCACGTTGCTTATCAAAAACCTCGAGTAATATTGAAATTTCGGTTTCAGAAGACTAACTTCAATAAAGTTGACGTTTCAGACTCGATTCCGGCATACTTAACAAAGGCTTCCAACTTCCCTTTTAAACTCGCTCCGCGATTCGGCAGCAGCGCCACCTGGACGAGAACGTGATGAGCTGCAAAAATACAAAAACAACTACTTGAAGACACCCAACCCAACTGTAAATTACATACAAATTAATACGAAAAACTTACAGCAGTACGGCGCTTGCGCGCCTGTGAGCAAAAAGTACTTGTGCGACAGCTGCTCCGCTCCCGCCTCCAGCGCCCCCTGGCCAAACCCAAACGAGGCTTCGTCAGCATAATAGCCCATGAGTCTCCTTGAAGCCGCTGAGGTACACTCTGAATCTCCCGTCAAAAACTTCTCAAAGCTCTCACACCGGTAAGCAGAAAACTGGCACTTCTGCTTGATCGACTCTGTGTAGATTTTATAGGCTCGTTTGTGGTTGCAGAAGCTCCCGTCAGAGGGCGCAGGAGACTCGGCTTCTGCTGGCGTTGAGCTTAAAACCAGCTGGTTTTTGCTCCCGTTTCGCCGTTTCGTTAGACCGAGGACCATTTTCCACAATGAGCGTGTAGGACAACCGGGTTGAGTTCGACCGCCGTTGGGGTAGAAGTCCACGTGGCCCATTGAGACCATAGAGCCGAGGCCTCCTCGAACTAGCGTTGCTCCACTGGTGTGAATAACGTCCACGAACTTGGCATCTGGAACACCAAAACTCTAGAAAAACCAAAGCTCCCCAGCTCAACAAGTCAAGTACAGCGAAGTACCTGTTGGATCCAACCGAACGACGGTCGTCGCCGATGCAAACAGTGGGCCTGCAGGGTCCAAACCTTGGAAAAAACCATATCCAGTCATGCTTTATTTTCAGTTTTTAGATTCAAAATCCTTCGAAACTTCGCTTCACCTGTAATTCGATCGATATTCCCAGACTCTCGCCCAACGACGCCTGCAACATGAGCGCCAAGGCTGAACCCAATGATATGGAACCTGAGGCCCGCATCGAAGGTCCTTCGAAGATCGTAAACCATGTCTGCAGTCTGAAACACAGATAAACTGTTAATTTTTTCAAACTTGCCGCCAAAATCCCTTATTTTTAAATATATTCCTACCTGTTTCCCAACTCCTTCAACACTCGAAGCCGCCTGAAGGTAGTTCCGTCGATCGGCGCTCTTGCTCCAATCCACACAAATCACGTTGCAGTCGCTCTAGAAAACCATAGAATTTCCAAAGTTTTAAACTCTATGCTCTTACTTTCACCCTTTCCGAAGCTTGCGTTTGCGTTTTCTCACTTACCGCTGCCAGCAGCGCCCTCTTTATTTCCTGAACCCATCGCCTGTCACAACCAGACCGGAAGCCGTGAATCACGAATTTTGTCTTCTTCTCCGACCTGAAACTACTACTTCGAACAAGTCCATTTCGCGCCGCGTAGTCAAACACTTGACCCTTGTCCCCATCCCCTCTGGTGTACAAGTAAAATTTAGTTTCAATGTTCTCCACGGCTTCTGGCGCCACTGTTGTATTTTCCAGCAATTCTTCAGCTTCGGCTTCACATTCAGGCCCGTCGCAGTTTCCCGGGTCGAATTCCAAAGGCTCTGCCCAGTCCGATGCTTCCTGGGATTTGTGCCTGTCGAACCAGCCTCCAGTGGCGAAATTCACGTATAACAAGGTCAAAATCAGCAGGATTTGTCGTTTGTAGGTCATTTTTCCCTTGTTCACTATATAGTCAACTGTCGAAGGCTGAAAGTGCAATGTCAGAATATGCAGTCAGAGATACTGAAGCTTGTCTGCCAGATTCAGAACACATTTCCCGACTGCGTCTGTGGTTTACTTGATGGACTACAACAAGGCGCAGGAAACTAAGTGAACGTGCTGTAGCATAAAAATACTCATTTCTCTCACAGTTACAAACTAACCTGTTTGGTGATAATGGGTCTTTAGCATGTACTTGACAAAGTTGGTTAGCAGTTAGCAGGATTTCTCTCTCAACACTTTCGCACGGAAGTAGGCTTTAATGACCTGACAAATGATGGGACCTTGGCGTTCATATGTGTCATACAATATGCTACTCAGACGATCCAGGTAAGCGACGAAAGTAAGCTGAATAAGTTTTAATTACATCTCAAAAAATTATATGTGGATAAAAAAATAGAAAATCATAAAAAAATTATAGAAATGTTCACTGCCGTTAGCTCAGATTTCTGTAAAATCTCCTGTCTGGGTTTCGTTGCCAGAATTTTCGAACAAGGAAAAGCTGGCATTTGGTGAGTGATCTTGGTCTTCAAAGCTCTCGTCAGTGATGACGTCATCTTCCACTGCCATCGGAGTTCCTTGCGAAGTTGTGTTGTAGCGCTCTGATTCCAAAGACTATAAGAATAGGTAATCAAGATTAATGCGGATTCTGGTAATAAGCACAAACAAAGAACAATGTTATAATTACTGACTTACCGTTTCAGGTTTTTCTGATTTAGAAGCTTCGAGTGATGCCTCTTGGATTGCTTTTAAGCCAGCGAGCGTCATTTGGCGAAGATCCGAAGTTGTAAGTTGAATCTGGAATTCGCTTTCCATGGATTTCTTCAGAACTAATGAAGTCAACGAATCCAAGCCCAGCTCCTGCAGACTTGCTTCTTGATCGACCTCAGTTCCTTCTTCAATGCCCATGATGCAGAGTGCCACCTGAGTGAGACAGGGCTTTTCTGGGGTCTCAATAGGGATCACGTTGGGCTCCGGGTAGCGCTGAGACGATTCGGTTTGTGCCACGGTTTTTTCTATAGCGTCAGAAGCTGCAGCAGCCTCTCGTTTCGCTGCTGCGATGGATTTGAGTTCTCCAACGGTGATATTGCGCGTACCGGCGGCGGATAGAGGCAGATGAATTTGGAAATCTCGTTCCAGGGCTTTTGTCGCTTCGACAGCCAGCAGAGAGTCCATGCCCAAGTCTATCAACTTGGTAGTGTCGCTAATTTTAGACACGTCCTTTATGTTCAGTATTTTGAGTACAGCCTGGAGTGGACATGTGTGGGCCTTCGTATTGCCATTTTGGTTGTTGCCAACTACTATCGATGAACATACTGGATGGCTTTGCTGTAGTGCTCTTTCCAAAACACTCAGACAAGACCGCACACTTTGGGGTTCAGTGTTTTGGAACATGTCAGTGTTAGCTGATTGAGGACTTACTTGCTTCTCCGCCACAACTCCAACTTCGCCAACGAGTCCCCATTGAATTGCCAAGCCGGGAAGGCCGTCACGAACTCTTGCCTCACAAATTCGCTCCATTGCTGAATTGGCGAAGCCATAGTTACTTTGACCCACGATTCCACGGCCCGACGAAACGCTCGAAAAGGTAACAAAATATTCCAGGTCCGGTACCAACTCCCTCGTCAGCTCATCGAGCCGTTTCGTTATGTCAATCTTGGGCGCTGCAACTTGTGCGAAAAACTCTGTCGATTGGTTCTCGATTAGAGCGTCCTTCAGCACGAGACTCGAGTTGAAGATGCCACCAAGTCTAGGTTCATCATCGGATATCAGCTGATTGAAGAATGCATCGCAAGCTTTGATGTCACTCAAGTCTACTTTCGGCGTCTCAACCACTACTCCGGCGTCCGTCCATTTTTTCACGCATTTTGCTTGGTAGCCAGTGGAAATGCCAGACCTGGTTGGCATGACCAGGTGTCGTGCACCACGCTCCACAAGCCAGTTTGCTACTTCTAGACCCAAACCTCCCAAACCGCCAACCAGCACGTACTTTTTCAATGGGTGGAAATGAGTCCGTGGAATAGTGTCGAACGGCAAGGAAGTCGATGATGACGCATTTGGTTCCATATTCATATTCTCATCCTTGATGTGGACCAGAACCTTTCCTTTGTGTTCTCCTCGAGCCATGAGCCGGAAAGCGTCTTCTACTTTATCTGGCGTGTAGGTCTGCCGATCGAGTGGACGAACCACTCCTTCCTGGATTCCGTCTCTTACATAGCCGTAGAGCTCTTGCAAATCGTCCGAACCTTGTTCCACCATATGCTTCAAGTACACACCGTGGAACTCGACGTTCTTGAGGAAACTGCTCATACCGATCGGAGTATTTATGGAAGCGTCGTACGCGCCAATTTCGATGAATTTGCCGTTTTCAGCCAGACATCTTATGGAAGCTTGGAGCTTATCACCTGCCAGGGAATTGAGTACGAGATCAACACCTTCTCCATTCGTCCGCTTCAGGACCATGTCTTCGAAAGTGCAATCCCTCGAGTTGCCAATATTCTGGGCCTGTAGCCCAGGGAAAGTTTCCAAGAGATATTTTTGCTTTTCTGGAGAGCCACACGTTGTGAACACATTACAGTTGTTCGCAAGAGCGATGGAAATGGCTGCTTGGCCAACGCCGCCAGAGCCCGAGTGAATTAGCACCGACGATCCAGGTCGCAAGCGCCCTCTAGTGAACAATGCATAGTACGCGGTTGAATATACAAGTGGGACCGTTGCAGCATCTTCCAAGCTCTTCCAAGAATCAGGGACTGGCCAAGCCAAGTTGGAGTTGACGATGACGCTCGTGGCCAGCGCTCTTGAAGGGGCCATCCCCATGACCCGTTGACCTTGAGCGTTGTAGCCAGCAAATTCAAATCCCATGACACAATCTTGATTACAAGCTGATTCATCTACTGAAAGCTTCCCGGTTGCCAACATGACATCACGGAAGTTGAGCGCAGCGTAGACGACGCTGCAGCGTTCGTGACCAGTTGGGACCGGAAAGTCTGGTGCTTGCAACGGTGACTCGAACCACCGCAAGCTAGACAAGTCTCCCGGTGTTAGGGTGTTGAGGTATGCTTCCGTTGTAGTTTTTGTAGAAGACGCTTCGAATCCCGATGAACACTTGGCCGGCAAATGGACGTAGCACCCGAGATTGTTGCCTTTTATTACGTTTGCTACAAGATCTTGGCTGACGATGGACTTAAGAGTTGCATTGGGTGCGTCAAAGTTGAGTTCCAGGTCTCGATTTGGGTCGAAAATGCACCTGATTTTATCTCCTCCTGGCTCCTTTCGAAGACACTGGAACAAACCCAGAATGCCGTTACTCTCATCTCCTTGGGACGTGATGTAGAGGCGAGCGCTATTATTGTTTCCTTGATGAAGTCGCTTCATTTCCTCTTGAAGTTCCGGAAGCCATGAAAAAGCGTCACCTTCGATAGCCACAGAACGGATGGAATATTCTGAAGCTGGGTTTTCGTCCTGTAATATCAATATATTACTATATTACATGACGTCAAGCTGAAGACATTTTTCAAACGTCGTCCTCCTTCACCTTTTCAATCAAACGAAATCTATCATTTCCTACACGAATGCTGGCTACCGTCGACGCTCCTGCAGGTGGTTCTACCGGTTGATCAGCCATACTTCGCACAATTACGAATCTATCGCTGTATGGGAGGATGCGCTCCATTTGTGCAGGTTCGGTGACGTACGTCACACCAAACTTGGCAGTTGGCCCTGACGCTGGAACTTTAAGATTTTCGTCAAAAATCGTGTTCAGCTTTGATTTCTCCTCTTCGTCAAGTTTTGATGCTTCTTCTTGTGAAGTCATCAAACTGAGAGTTACCTACACCGATACAATCAAATATAAGATTAAACATGAGAATCTGAATTTTTGTATTTGAAAATTCATACTCACAGTGCAGCCGGGTTTTTGCCCTGCGGCGCTTCTTATATGGTTCCTGATTGTATTTTCAGCTTTGGTTGAAAGTTCGAGAAAGTCAAGTTTCTGTCCTCCCGAATTATCCACGATCAAGTCAACCAAATGCGCAATCGCCAGGTTCTCTTCCGTGGGTCCATATACCGCATCAAAGTGAGGTTTGAACTCGTGAGTTTCAAACGCCAAGTTTTCAACCGCCTTTCTGCGTGGAACAGTGGCAAGAGTCAAACCCTTGACTCTCAAACCAGGGCATTTCATTTCATCGAGGCACATGTCAATGTCAACAGGAATCGTTGAAGACGCTGAAAAGCATGAAAAACGTTCATTTGAACCATGAGTTCAAAAATTTAACGACCGTGAAAAAGCTCACCTGGTGTTGCCGTTGACGGTTTGGTACTTCTCAGAAGTGCTTGAGGATCAATGGCCAGTTCTCGAAGTCGAGTAGGAACCAAAGTGTTACGTGTGTCGCTGCGGAGAATGGAGAGCTGAAGTGCTGTATCAAGAAACGTGACCCAGTTGCTCTTCCATTCCAACTCGGCTTGAGTGCCTGGCGGCCAAAATTATATTAAGTACAGTTCCAAATTGATGATTGCATGAGTGGAATCGACTTACAATCCAACGCAACTTTGCGAATCCCGCGGAAGTCGCCTCCGTAATTGTACCCTCTCAAACCAATTTCCTTGTAAACATCTTCTTTGTTCAGCACAACTTTTTCGCCATAGTCATGTCGAAGAACAGTTGTTTCTTCCTCTGGTGACGCTTCTGGAAAGGCGAAATTTCCCCTAGCGACAACCGCTCCAGCTTCCTTGACTTGGAAGCTGTTTACGCCGTCCAGCATTGAAACAGCAAGTTCTGTGGGTTTCTCTTCGTTCAAGAACGTGGCTTGTTCGAAGTGTACATCCGAGAACACAATCGGAAGGCGCTCATGATCCTTGCCGAGATTACTCGCCAGGTGCTTCCAAACGGTGACAAGGTAGCCAGTAGCAGGATAAATGAGGCGGTCATCCAGCTTGTGACCGTGTAGAAACCGGTCTTCGGCATCTTGCAAATCAATTGATTTGATCTTCCCCTCCTCCTGCGACACATTCATAGAAATCATTGCAAGGAACTTTAGTCAAGTGGAATTAGTCGAATTGAGGCAGCATTCGCTTTAGCCGGAAAACCTACCATTGGGAGCGGAACGATTGAGGTGTTCTTCCAAGACTTTTCATGATTCCAACGGACTAACGGCCCAACAAACGGTGTAGACGCTGGAACCGGAAATTTGACATTCGGGTACAAGTTGTTGATGTTCATTTCGGCACCTGCCGTGTACATGTCGCCAACGCATTCGAAGAAATGAGATAATTCGTCGCCCGATTTTGAATCCATTGGAGCCACATGGACGGTGTTGGGCGGTGTAGACTCCATCAGGACGGATTGGAAGAGAGGGCGCGGTCCCACTTCCACGACAAGAGCGTCATCAGGAATCTTTCGTATGGCGTCGTGAAAGTGCACTTTGTTCAGCGTGTTTTTCTTAAAATACTCAGCAGAACAGTAATCGTCGACATTTGGATCCCACTCAGATTTAAGAATGGAAGTACTTATCCACTTTTCAGACCGCAATCTTTTTTGAGGCAGAATTTCCAGTACGTAACGCTCAAGAAGTTCGCCAGCCGGAGCAACAAATGGGGAATGTGGAGCTGTGCCACAGGAGTTTACAAGGCGAACAAATGTACCTTCAGAATCCAGTTCTTCGGCGAATTTCTCAAGCGCGAGCGCTGAACCGGCAACCGTGACATTGTGAGGACCGTTGTTACAAGCTGGATAAACATCAGGTGGACATCTGGTATTGATTTCGGCCCAAGATAACCCCACGGAGGCCATTGCAAGGGGCTGTTTCACAGACTCGATGAATGCGCGCCCTCTAGCTTCCATTACCAACAGAGTCTCTTCGGCAGAAAGGCATCCGTCAGCGTAAGCGCACAACGCTTCTCCAGCAGAGTGGCCGATAAATCCTTGTGGCTTGATACCAACTGACTTCAGTGTATCGTAAAGAGCCACCTGAATCAATGGAACGTTTTAATAGGTAAATATGTATTCTCATCACCACAATGCCGACGATATTATTGAATTTTGTACCTGTATAGCTGCAATGGATACAAACGCATTTCGAATATTTTCAAAGATGGCTGGGTTATCAGGCCTGAGGAGTTGGGCCAAGTCAATTCCAACGTTCTTCAATGTACAGCTGGATTGGTTCATAGAGTCAGCAAAGGCATCCAGTCTCATCATGTCTTTACCCATTTCGTTCCGTTGGGATCCCATGCCCGAAAAGACCATCCATACCGGACGATCAACTTTGCCTTCGATATTTTGAATTTTGGACACCGGAGATTCAGAACCTCCGATGAGTTTGTAGCCGCGGTAGTTTGTGCCCCGGATATTCTTCTGGAACACGTTTTGGACCAAAGCTGCGTAATGGCGGTCATCTCGTCCGTGACGCTCAGCGTCCTCTAGCGATTCTCTCACTGAGTCCTCGGTTCTCCCAGCGAATGGCAGTAGAATCGGCAGCTCCCGGTCACTCTTAGGGCTACCTGTTGATCCCGAAATGGAGGTCTTTGCGGGAGATGTATTCAGAAGCGCATGAGCGTTTGTCCCGCCAAGTCCAAAGGAGCTCACGCCGACGAAACCGCCCGGAAACTCCGTATTTTCGGCTACTACTCTTAATGCATCTTCTTGAAAGTACGGTTCCAAGTCGGGGTTGAGCGTTTCAAAGTTGAGGTTGCCTGGAATAGTTCCACTCTGTGACATGACTGCTACCTTAGCAATACCACATATTCCAGCAGCTGACTCCGAATGTCCCATGTTGGTCTTCACGGATCCGAGAAGTAAAGGATCAGACCTGTCTTGGAAACCCATGAGGTGCTGAATAAGCTCGGCAGCATATGCCAGCTCAGCATCGAATGGGTCCCAGGTCATT
>JAQGBJ010003435.1:0-12761 GCA_034698345.1 Sphaeridia pumilis | reverse complement strand
TATGTTTAGGCTCGAGTGGGTTGCGAGTCATTGCGTCATTGATTTCCATGGCGAAGATGGGAGAATAGATTACCTTTCCGCTTTCCCTTCCGGCAGGTACATGTAACTTTATGGCGTTTCTGCTTATACAAGCTCCCCTGGCTTTCTATCACGGTTTTTCAGTAGTGAAAGCATCCATAGAAGTATATATCGGGCGTATCATGCGGATTAAGATTTGGTTATGCATGTCGTCACAAAGCTATGCTGCAATCAGTGCATTATGAGGTCGACTTTAAGACTTGGGACTACATGTAACTTCGATTCGGGAGTTCTGAGCCGGCTAAAAAATTAAATGAGTATTTCAACAAGCACCAAAGCCAAAAGAGTACATAGTTTTTGAAAAGGTTCTCAGGATTTCTAAAAAATTAAGTTGAACGCAAAACTATCAGCGTAAAATACGTGCTCAAGAGCAACTGGCTGAGGGAGCAGAAGATGTATTACAAAATTTGTAATTGCAAATACGCTTTTTAAAGATTTTCAAGATTGGAAACGTGACCAAGAGCAAAATAGCGGCTGAGCCATGTGTATGCTTTTAAAATCCTGGTTTAAATTTAGGACGAGGGATTTGAGGAGAAAACAAACTTGGTTTCTGGTAGCTCAAGGAAGCCTTGAAAGTTTTGTAATAATACAAGAGAGACATATGCGGACTTTACTTTGGTTCGTCGACGTGTGCCATTAGGAAGATAAGCAAGTTGCAAGTGTGAGCTTGGTTGAGTCACGTTATATATAGAAAATTTTTGGGAAACTCAAGGGGGTTGCTGCTAGCTCAAGCTCAAAGGAACGAGACTATATACAACTTCCGGCACGTGCCTGGCTCAAGGTAGGGTAAAATGATATTACCAAAGACGAGCGGAAAACAAACCATTAATCCTTGGAAGGGAAAGCCTACTACGTTGATTATCTGAGGGCAAATGATGGACACGGGCGCGCTTTGTTAGTTCAGGTCGTACGTTTGAAACGGCGGACGACGGACAACAACAAGTGAACTTGCGGAGAAAGTAAACAGGGAAATGAAATGATAACTCGGGACGGTCAACGTTGTTTGTCAAAAAATCCGAGGATTGAGCCCGAGTCCATTAGCTGAAAGCGAACTGACTGTGAATGGAACTGAATGAAAGTTGGCAAAAGTGTGAGTGTGTATTGGTAGAGGGTTGATTGAGGAGGGCGGAGATGTTGTACGGGAGCGGGTCGACTGGCGTAAGGTCTGACACATGGCCGAGAAAGAGAAAACATGAATAAAGTAAAAGAACGGGACAAAGGGCTTCTTTTATTGCCATTTTATTTAGATGAAAGTCACGGGTAGTAGAAGTTGGGGCCGGAAGCGGAAGCGTGCGTGTGCAGCGGTGTGTCAGCCGTCGGTGGTGGGGACTACTCTTATAAAATTTGATGCCTGTCCTGAGCTGTGTGAGGCTGGGAAGTGAAGTTTGTTACGACGAAGACTCCTTTTAGTCAGTCAGACGGTGGAAATAATGCGCTGGGTTGTTAGGCGATACTTTTATTCGTGGCAACAAGGGCGGACAAAATCGCACTGCTAATGGCCTAGGGTCGGCTAAATCTGCACGTGCCGACTTAACGAAGTCTATAAGAAAGTAGTGGGGAAGGGACTGGGAACGGCAAACGGATCGACGGACCAACGCTGCCACACGAGTCTTTGATGAACAAGAAGTACGACAAAACCAATATTAAAATGTCCAAATGACAGCCCACTGTGAACGAAAATGAACATGGGATCATTGAATAAATGAGCTTCAGTCAGTCAGGGTAGGGTCAAATGCGGCTATTAAAAAGTGTTTGACGAGGTTTATCAGTCTGGTAGTTTTTAATTGAGCTGAAGGACGAGCAGGAACAAGGCGATGAGTTTTAAATGTGATTTAACATCACATGCGATGGTGGTGTAATGGTGAGCATAGTTGCCTTCCAAGCAGTAGATCCGGGTTCGATTCCCGGCCATTGCATTAAATTTTTGCTCCTTGAGCTTCAAAAGTGACCTTGGGTCTTGCAGCAACATCTGCACGTTCCGAGTTAAATTTAATGGCCCTACTACCAGGTGTTTTGTTTGTTAAATGGTATTCGGTGACGGCGGCAAGTTTTGACGGAGTGAAAAATTCATAGTTTTTCAGGCCTTTTTAACCATGCAGAACATGGACGAGCAGTTTAACCAGAGCAACAATTTGGACGAATAATTGGTCAGTGAAAGACCCAGGTCGAGTTGCTAACAAGCCCGAATGCTGATGGAGTCGTCGGGTAGACCGGAACGAAGGACCCGGAGAAGGACGACAAGTGCAAATGGCTTCCAAGAACCGTTAATTGTATCTATGGCTATTGGTTTGGGCACTACTGGACTTGGACTTTTTTCAAGCTATGTATGTAATTGGAAGCGGTAGCAAAATGAGGCATTTGTCACGAGTTCCTTCCTTCGAGGGTACTTGAAAAATGTCTTTTTTTTAAGTGCAATGATGTCCAAATGGCAAGGATGATGTAACAAGTTGTAACTTTTCAAGTTGTCCTCAAACCACTTGTATCGACCGCGTTTTGTTCAACAACATATGTGGCATTTGGTCGTCAAATTTCAGCTTCTTGAGGATATTTCTCATAAGGGTTTCCATACAAGAACTCTTGAAGAATTTTTCTCAAAAAATCAAATTTTTCACAGGAGGAATGTGTCATTTTGTCAGCACAAAAAGAAGGGAATTGTCGCCAGTCATCACATTACCATCTCCACGACATTTTTGCCGAGTTTCGACAGTTTGAATCTTCACAAAGCCATGGAGATAATGTTCAAGCGGCTTCAGTTTGTACCACTTTGTACCGCACTGCCGGGCACACAAATTTACAGCCTTAACTAAATTTCAGCAAGCAAAACAAGATTATCGTACTGGTTTCCGAGGAGAGGATGAATACAAATTGTGTGCCCTTCATTACCACTTGATTTTGATTTTACTGGATGCGACTTTAATGTAATTTTATTGGGACAAATGTGTGTGTACGGCGCATGCCGGCCAGCTGGCCTTGTATTCGGGGACTTGAAGAATTTTGAGCCAAGTTTGCAAGAACACGATGAGCATATATATATACCCAGCCATACATTTACACGCAATGTGTTGGAGCAATCTAATGATTATAAGGGACAAAACCCTTTGGATCACAGATGGCTTCTAATTCAATTCTTACCAGCCAAGGCACACAGTCCCTTATGTGAACCGGTGGCGGCTGGGTGATAGCATTTGTTGCTCTTGGTTTCGTTGGCCTATCTGGAATCTAGTGCAGCTGTCAAGGCAAAATATGCTTTCCTTGTTTTCATACATGTTAGCGTCTGAACTAGTAAAAGATAATTTTATTCGGCATCAACAACTAAAAGACAACAGTGCCAACTTTTATGGACATCCGTGTGTATGCTGCAGGTCAAAACTTCCCCAGAGATTCATTTTGTTTAAAACCCGCTTCCCAAAAGTCATTTCAAAACAAGTCCATGTTCCAGCGACTGCGGCTGTCCTAGACCCACATACTTGAGTTAATATCAAGCTAAAACGCATTTTTCAAGATCAAATGAGGATGATCCATTGTGTATAATGAGTTTACACCCTTCCGACGAGAAAAGTTCCGGAAGCCAACTCTGCAATTGCCGCATCATAGCGGCTGGAGAAGTCACAAAGCGTGTGTTTTCATCAACAGCTGGACGGATGCGTTGCCCATGGAACTTTGCTCTACTGAGCCGGGAAAGCAAGACGGGAAACCTCTGGTGGTGGCGGCGGCGGCGGCGCTGAAGCGTACTTTATGTAATGCTGTTGCGTTCAAGTCGAAATCACCCTCACCTGTATGGAAAGATGGAAAAAACATTTTTGTGACTGACTTTAAGTACCTGGCATTTGTACAAAATATATGGCCAGACCACAAGGTGCAAGTTTAAAAAATGTGCAGGAAGCCGCATTCACAATAGTTACCAATGTGTGATTCCCAAACTAAACTACAACGACACCGATGATGCATTTCAAAACCAATACAGTCAAGGAAGGAATAATTAATGAAATTCTTGAGGGGAGAGCGGTGAATAATTGATGTTATTAATATTTTAGAAACGGCCACGGAGCAAAACGAGGCTGGGCACGCGATCCTTGCCATTTGCCACGGCACATGCCACATATGAATGCCCGCTTTGGTGGCCCCGATAGTCTTTGTAAGCGGATTGAATTCAGCGGGGGGAGGGGTGGCTTCTCTATGTTTTATTCCGAAAAGAGAAATGAGCTATCACCGTCAAATCATGTATGAAAGCTTTCGTGTCGTCAAGGTGGAATTGTCATGCACTGGAAATTTTGGCTGGAACAAAGCGCAACACAAGGCTCATGTTTTACCTGTTTTATTACCTAAAGTTGGGCATGTATGCGCAGGTCACGTGTATCTATATATCCAGCCCCAGCAATGAATGGAACTGGAGAAATACACTGGAAGCGAGGTATGTAGTTTCATCATGCATCAAGGAAGCTTTTAGTCAGCCGGCAGTATATTTGCAATATGGGAAGCAATTAGACATATTAAGGCTGGGTGTTGGTTATTTGGACACATGGTCAATTGGAGAGAAAAAGGCGGTAGACCATGTGTAGACAAACTTACGTGGCCACTTGGGAACCCTACTGCTGGAGACAATGAATGTGTAGTGGCTGTTAGGGTCTTGTATTACGTTTATATTACGAGATGATAAGGAAACATGATCAGGAATTGTACAGGCTGTCCAGAGCCCGTCCATGTCGTCCTTGTTATGTTCCTGGAGTAATTCTAGTGACAGTTGGAGTAGCCTGCTTGGGTACTTGTGCAATGCTGTATTGTCCAAGCGGTTTGACGTGTTTATGTTGGGCATGTGCCTTGATGAGTTAAAAGTTTCAATTTAGACATGTGACCACTTGGCTTGATGAAAGTATGACAGAGGGATAAATTCATTGTAGCGAAAAATTCAATTGCTCCAATTATTATAGTGATATTCATGACACCCTGTTAAGAATCCGCAGGCATGCACCGTAAATACTGGCAAAATATTTCAACTATTTTGGTGGGTCGTACACCAGTATCTTCTGACTTTTGATCTTTTTTGAACAAGAAAAAAATCGAATCCGAAAACTGAAAGTTGATATAAAGTTTCCAAGTGGAACAAGAGACAAGATATTACCTGGCAATTTGAAAAATTGGACGGGGTGCTCGCTTTAGAATTAATGAGGAGCCATTTTACAGGTAGATAGACCGAAGGGCATTATTCGAAACGCTGGACATATGGGAACCTACTCTTTATGCTGTGACGTGAAAGAACCAACTGCTGTTTTATTCTCAATAAAATATGTACCGGTACATAGCTTGTTCATTGATACGGCATGTGCCGTGCCACTTATTTTAAGGATTCCAAGGAATTGGAAATGAATAAAGTCATCAAAAGTACCAGCATCAAAATTAAAATATATATACAATGAATGATATTTTAATGAATAATGGTTTCCGGAACAATCCCACATTCACAAAATTCCAAGAACAATCAAGCCAGAAGGGTGGTGAAATTGAGACTAATCTGTCGACGTGAAAGAATATTGAAAGAGCCAATTTTTTCAGTATATTCTTTAAATATAAGATATTGTAGCTGGGTACACGCAGCTACAATATCTACAATTTTGACTTCCTTTGAGTTTGAAAAAAGCTAAACCAGTGACAGTTTCCAATCTCGTTAAAAGCCTTGGTGCAGGTGGTCGGTCATATATATAGTTCCTTTTCATTATCACCGGATTTTGCCAATAAGTCGGCTGACTGAATGCCGCGGGAGTATTTCTTGGGGGTGGATGAATAGCCGAGGGTTGTTCCCGGGCTGGGATTGTAGTGGAAGCCACGCGAATTAAATGCTTTGACATGCATGGAACCCGCATTCGGGCATTATATTATTATATTGACGGGGGAAATGAATGGGATGAGCAGGAGCTGTATAGCGGGACCCTCCAAGTGTACACATCCCACTACATGTAATTCCACCCAATTCGACGAGGGTGATAGTGATTCCAACTGACACTATCAGTAGTTGAGTCACTTTTATATAATAAATTGGGCTTGGAAACAACAGCTTTATGGTTATCTTGAACTGAGAAACGCACCCATCACTTCCATAAGCAACTGTAGATTGCATGCCCAGTTGGAAGAAATTCTTGACGATTCTTCTTGTGCCATCCTTGGTGAAATCTAATTATGACCCTCGATTCCTACAAGGGCCATATATTTCAAAAAGCGTCGTAACTTTCACGTCCCCTCTTGAGAAAGCCCGCAATGTATATTTCTTGTCCTCTCTGCTCTATTCATTAGTCTCTTTGTGATTCGCCATTAAGATCACAGGATATGGTCACATAAAGATTCATTTGTTTCTGTAGAGAAAGTCCCTTGCTGGAATTCGCAATATTCTTCAGCAAGAGTGCTTGATTTTGCAAGGGCTCTTTACTTCAAGTCAAAGCAATATTGCTTTCCCTTTTCCAGGAATTAATGAGCAAATTCCTGGAATACTTGATGAACGCACACGTTCAAAAGGGGAACCTTTTGGAGGCTTCAAATTGAAGCACTGAAGTCTCAGCTATTGCCCACACCGCCCTTGCAAACATGTGAGAATTTGTAGAATTTCATCAATTGGAGAGCAGCCCTTATAAGGAACAAAATTTGAAAGTATACATGTACATTTTGAAAATGCTGTTACGAGTGAGTAACTACAAATGCCGAAACCAAAAAGAACAGTCTGCCAAGTTATAAGTTTGAATCGGCTAAATGAACAACTGGAACAAGTTTTGATGTGTATATTTTAGTTGGTAGAAAATGTTAAAAGCTAGGAGAATTTCCCTTGGGGTATCCTGTGAATCCCTAGGACTCGAAGCTCTCCATGTTGTGTTGCTTAAACTTTCATTGACTCTTTTAGGGATTCGGGTTGGGGGAAAGACGAGGGAGAGAAAGAGGAGGAGATGCGGTGAAACAGGCTGGAATTGATGATGATCCTTTGAGAAGAACCAAGTCTACAAGTAGAACAAACCCGTTCCCAAGTAACAAATGACCGTGATAATGAGACTCAAAGTCAGGGTGAAAGTACATCAACAAATGCTCATGAGTCAGGACCTGAAACTGTAATCTTATAGCACCAAATTTTAGTACTAAAATGCTTAAAATTTTCCAAAAAACTAAAACTCGGTCTGATTTAAAAGGTAAACAGAAGCCAGTTGAGAAGAAGCCGAAACTGATTGCGAATGTTAATAGGCGGAGACGAGGAAGGCCATGAATGAATAACCAATCTGGTTTCAATCCCTTGAGCAGGTCCTTTGGAGTGCTTGCCGAGGGATGATGACGACCAGATCCAAAAATGGCATTAAACATTCTCACATCTGTTCACGAGTAAGACTCGAGGGTGAAAGCAAGTAGTGAGAGAAATAAGCAAAGTATAAGCGACTGACTGACTGCTGTATAAGCCAATCTGGAGCCCTGACAGAATGTGTGATTTGGGCCGACCTCATCATCTGGGCAATGATGAAGATTACAAGAGCACATGTTCATCAAGTCCATGTGTTACGTCTTTAAGTTGGTCCGTATACATATATACCGATATGGCAGCAGCGGTTTGTCTGAACAAACCATGTCGGATCTATATATCGATGGAAATGAATAAAATTACTTGCAGCTTATTTGCTCAAACACTCGAAATGACCGGGTTTTACATGTGTTTACAACTGGTTTAAATTTGGTCCTATCCTTGAGTTCACCAATGTTGACTCTGATCTTAGGCAGCTGTACCAGAGGGAAATCTTTTGCCGGATTCAATATTAATTATCGAAGGATTTTGCAACTGGAAGCCTTGCTAATGCCGACCGAATTGGAAATTTTTGGCCCGCTTCCTCCTTGCTTGCAGGTGGTCTGTGGTACTGGCGTTTTTGAAAACGCGGGGCTTGGACTCAAGAAAAATATTTAAAGAAATCAAGAATTTCCGCACATCTGGTGTAGAGGCCTTGCAGGTGCGTGTTTAATTTGAGTGCGTTAAATGGTTACTGTGTATAGTTGTAAATTGCAGCTTGTAATCGCAAGCCGGTATGATGCAAACCAATTTGCAGGTGGGATGAAATTTTCTGATAAAAAAGCTCTTCTTGGCTCAAGTGTGACTCTTGGTTGTTTGGTTACAAACACGTGCGGGATGAACAAGACTATAATTGTTGGCGATAAGAGAATGCGAGGGAGCAGGTGAAAGAAGAAGAATACACAATTGCGAAAGTGAAGCCTTTTCTGTAAAGTTAAGTGAAAAAAGATGTTGGGTAATTTGACTCATTGACTTGAGCCAAGATTCGGATAAACACCTACGAAGATTCCTTCAAGATAACAAAACAAGAGAAGGATATATATACCAGGTGTGAGTTTGGAAAGGACATTTTTTTAAAAGTTTTACAACAAATACTGCGTTTGGCAAACAATTAGAGACTGAGGCTGAGAGAGCTGGCAGGTGATGGGAATAATAAAAGCAGTTTTGGCAATTCATTTGTCTCCCTACGTACATATAACCTTGACTGAGAGGAAGGAGGAGAAGAAAAAGAAGAGACAAAACTTTTACGTCGGGGCATAAATCATTGTATGGATGTGGCCGTACAAGGGAAATGATCTGAAATGAGTCAAAATGTTTCTGGGCGAGAAACCAAGGAAGGATATGGAGATGTTTGGAGAAAAAGACAATAAAAGCGGCAACCGGCTGTACAAATTAAGGTCCAGCCAGAGAAAAAGACATTTTGCAGGTGGGTGAATCCATGGATGAATTCTTACCTCATGAATGAACGCGGATGAGAAATAAAGAAACATTCTTAACGTTCATTAACTACAACTGGCGTTCCGGTCTGCAACTTCCATCTGGTCCTCTGGATATATCATCTCGAATAGCAGCAGATTGCATTTAGCTATTGTTGTAATATTCTGTTTAAATTCAGGTGTTGGCAACATCCTTCAGTTTGCACCACCACCGGCATTATGACATCATCCGCTTGACTCAGAACTAGACTGACATTGCGAAATGTTTCGTTGTTGATTGAACGTTTTATTGGTATTTTGGGTTGATACATTTGTCATTTAATCTTGAGCTTGGGCTCAAATGTTCAGTTTGGAAGACAGATTTAGGTTTATGTAGACAGCTGATAGCTCCGTAGGTTTGTGGTACAAATTCACACTGTGTCGGTGAAGAGTCGAGATAATTGGAATTGGAGCTTCCGGTCTGACTGACTGACTGACTCGGAGCACGTGCTAACTACTTACTAGGGCAGGAATGACTTCCTTTAGTTAGCCGCACGTTTATAAATGCAGTAGGAGCAGCAGGAACACCTGTAACATTTGCTCCTGATGCGTATAACTACATCCTATAACAGATCCTTTCGAGGATAGGAGCAAAAGGTGCGTTTTCTCAATAAACAAACTGTCAGTTCTGTAGAAACGGCTCGTTGTGAGAAACAGGAGCAGCGAGGCAAGGGAAGCAACTATTATAACAACAGTAACAGCAGGTCCAGGGAAAAGTTTGTTGGGTAAAAAGCTAACGAACAAATTAAAAAGGATATGACAGTTGGCAATCAAGCCAAGAAGCTAACCTTTCCGGCGGGACCAGCCGTTTTTGTGAATGAATCTCTCAGGTGTGCGTAAAAATGGTTCCGTCTTGTGACCTAAGGGTGCAGGACATGGTTTGTACGTTGAATGTTTTAGCGGATGTTACAGAGAAGGGATGCGCTTGAGGGGAAAGGGACAAACAGGACTTCAACGAAACTGGAGCCTCTGAAACACAAAATACGTGGAATTTCATTTGGCAAACTCACTAGTTAACTGTGGTTAAACTTCAGAGTCAAGATTGATATCAGTGCCATTACGATGCTTGAAAAATTTGGCGTTCAACTTTATTGGATGTAAAAAATCCATCAAAGTTGTAAAGGATAGAAGCTACCATAGAATTCAGGAACTCAAACGATCTGAGATCGGACGCTGGCGCCATCGCGCGGCTCTTCACTCAACTCGTGTTTATGAATGAAATCAACAGAAGCTCGCCGCGGGAGAGACGAGCTTGAAAACGCTTTGACGGTTGTAAAAATGAAAAATTATTTTGTTTTGCTCATCGTATCGGTAATATACTTTGTTTGTGCAGTTAAATAACTTTAACATCCGGAACAATCCCTTTGTTGTTTGGTGCAACTTATTCATGGCTTGGCCGGAAACGGACTATGAAGCAGCGATGATTTATTCAAAACGCCAGACAAAGGAAGAGGTGGTGGGGCTAATTGATCCGAAATTGGTTGATCGCTACTGCGGAGAATTGTAACTGTTTGAAACGTTATCGAATTATGGTATTCAGTTACTTGAGTGTCTTTCGTAATTCTAATGCATTGAATTGGTTCTAGAAAATGAAGGAACGTCGTAGACAGACTGTTGACAGAGTATGTCATCCTAAAATCCAGCAAGCCATTCTATCCGGTCTGCTGTCGTAGTCATAGCCGATTCATCGTTACACGAGGTTAGTTACGGCAAAAATAAGGAACATTGGAGGTTCTAATAATCACGGTAAATATTCATACTTTGTACTGGTGTAATCATCAAGATCGATATTCTCGTTAATGAGTGTGATTTTCTTCCAGCTTGGCAAGACATCTAATGGAGCTGTGAATGAATGAAAGTGACTTTGTTGTTGGTGGTGGTGTTGCGGTTGGGAAAAGTCTGAAAGTGACGACGATCTTATGTTCACCAAGCGTGACAAGTAGGTGTTAGTTTGAATGTGGCAGCAGCGATCCTATTCACACTTGTATCTTCCATGCTAGAGTAGGTAGGTAATTATCATTGTGATCGTTAAAGTGACAGGATAGTTTGAATGTCAAAATCGTTGCATAGGAATTATGTGTGCTTGAGCGCTGATTCTGACGTGGGATATACCTCATTGGCGATGAGAGCGATAAAACTAATAATGCCCCTCGTCGCACATTACGTGTACGTAAGATGTGTGCCTATGAACATGTGCGGTTGCAGCAACAAAACGATTGATGGGTTAGTGAATTAATAGAAGATAGGCAGTTAGTGGGGAATCATGTGTGTCCGTGTGGGTTTGCACGGAACTAGAAGCGATCAGAGATAGAAAAATAGATAGCACAGTAGGTGGAGAGAGATCGAGCTACGGGAATGCGGATCAAGAAAAGTACGTTCAGGTGGTAGTAGTAGAATACATGACAGTTTGAAAGGTACAAAAAACAAACAAATGCAGGTTTATTTTCGACACAGAGCATTAACTGGTCCGCTTGTAGCTGCTAGTAGCTCTGTCTCAGATCAGACGGCAGGTTATGGGAATAGACTGACTGAGAATTTTTGTCTAATGCACAACTGAGTCTGAAGAATCCTTGTTTTGTCGGTAAGATTCGTTCAAGAACGGCTTGATAGGCGAACAAATGATGGCTGTATTGTTAGATGGTATGGCGGAGGGAGTCAGGGAGGATATGCACGGTTTGGAGTTGATATTAATGACGTCTCGACGCTTATAACGTAGTTAAACTACTTTGCATGCTTACCCTGGGCCAGGTTTCAAAAGATGCACGGCATAAGCTGGTCGTCGTCGCTTGATAACGATGAGAGTCGAGAAGAACATGGATATTTCATCGTATCCACCTTCTCGTTTGTATTTGATAATATAACGATTCAAGTATACATGTAACATTATTCTGTCTGTGTGGATTAGGTTGGCTGAATCCTGCAACATTCTGGGCACGTTACTTCTTACCAAGATTGCGAGTAACAAGGCTTGAGCAACGAGAATGAAGCAGCTTTTATCAGCTGGAAGTCCGTAAGAGTAGTCAGCGACAGGTACGGACTCAAAGAATGATCAATGCATCGAGATGTGAATATGGATATTTTATAACTTCTCTTTTTGCAGGTCATGATCGATTCAAGTTGCTTAAGGCCAACTGGCAACGATGGACTGTAGCAAATTCATATTTGCAAACGAGCTTTGAGCTTTTGAAAATTTAGCAAGTGTCGATGCAAACAACTGGCTTGTCGTAAAGGGGTACGTACAGGTGTAGGTGATTCCAAGTTGTGGTAAAAAAGACATGAGAAAGGTCAGGGACCAAATTGTCCAGTTACTTTCAAGGATTAGTCTGTTGGCCGGCAAAATGGAGTGATTAATAGTAGGAGGAAAGGGTTGAGGATTGCTGTGGAGCGAATCTTTTGAGGAATCTGATCTCGAAAGACGTCCCCTGACTGCCTGAAGTAGTAGCTACAAAATGTTGATTTGCCCACAGCTCTGGGGTATACATGTGGAGAATATTCTAATGTGTGGCATGCATTAAAGGCTGGTGGTGTTGTGGGTTGAAGAATAGTGAGCAGTGTGAGCCTAGTGCGGCGGTGGAAGGATCGCATGGTAGGTCTGTTTGAATGTTGTTGAATCGACGTGCACATGACTGCTTGAAAAGATTATGATAGTCGTAGTGGTGGTAGACGTAGAATTGAATGTAGTGGAAAGACATGGTGCGAATGTGTGCAAGTATAATACTTTTGGCCTGCTTTTGAGTGCACTTGATGAGGTATATAACGATGATTCTCGGTTCGGCTGTATACAAAGTATTGTGGCAAGTATGTGATCATATTATGTGTGCAAAGAGCTAAGCAGGCAGGCAGGCAAACAGCATGAGATTATAATGTGTATATAATGTTCTTGTTGTTGTTAGATGGAAGACGAG
>JAQGBJ010003434.1:0-12764 GCA_034698345.1 Sphaeridia pumilis | reverse complement strand
AAGTTCAAGTCTGCGCGGGTGACCTCTCTGAAACAACTGATTACTGGATGATGTACTTGATTAACGAGGAAGTCTAAAGCACAATCTTCGGCACTGACACAATTATCTTGATAGCCTTTGACCAAGGCTTTATACTGTTCAACTTGCTTTTCCGACGACTGAATCTGCCATGCCACCTTGGATCTTTCGTTCTCCACCTTCACAACGCAATCCAGCATGCAATTCATCAAAATCTTGATTTCTTCATGAACTAGTTCTGCATTTCCTTCTTCTCGATTTCTAGCAGCTTCGAGTGCCGCTGCAACTACGGCTGGTATTTCCCTCAGCATCTGACCCGGTTCGTAAGGACTTTCGGTATCCATTGCTTCGTCGTCCATTGCGATATTGCGAATTAAGCTGAAACCTGCAACATTCACACCAAAACTAGAGTAAAAAACTGTGCCCAACTGCATTACAAGATATTCTGTAGATGAAACTTTATGAAAACTCTCTTACCGTTTGAAGCCTGTTCGAGATTGTATCCAATTTAATGCTTCTTCGAATTCACTTTAAAGTCGCTTCAATTAACCAATACGTCATTAAAACAGCTAATTTTGATCGAAATTCTCGTCTTAATTCTGCGGAATCTACAGGATTTCACAGTAGCAGCAGCACATGTTTGTTAAAGCAGCAAAATGACAATAGAAAGCCCGCGCATTTTCTCCAGGAGTAAGAATGCCTTTTAGTAGATGGCGCTCATATTCATCTTCTGACTTTTCCAGCAGATCTTATACTTTGACTTTCATCAACGTTTTATTCAATCTGATTAAAATGACATTATCAAACATCAAGCATTTGATAATTAATAATAAATTATGCTGGACACAGAATAGACCAAGGAGTATCAACAAAGTAAATGTGCATTGTCGTCGTCTTGAATCTTTCAGCACTGTCAAGGATGCATTGAGGAACTGGAGGTCCAAGAATGGCCTGTTTTGAAAACAAATTGCGTTTCAGAACTTAAGCCCATCATCTTATATTTCAGAAAATTTGCAATAAACTCACGGAAATTACTGCTGGAGAAGGATACTCGGTGTAGGTTGAATTAACGATTCCCTGGACACGGAATCCCATACCAATCATATTGTCAGCTCGGTTGTAAAGGAAGAACCAACCTTCGGATTCGGTGCATTGATGGGATTCTGATTCTTGGATGCGGTAGAAGTTGTGTTTACCTATTTTTTCAATTTTAGAATTATTTTCTCTGAATCCCGATGGAAACCAAAATATTTAAAGCCTTCTAAAGACGCACCCATTGCAGGGAAGCAGCTGTTCTCACTCCAACCTTCCTCAATGGCCTCTGGTCTGGTTGACGGAATGGCTTCAGCGTCCTCAGCGGTGGCAGCTCGCTGGATCCAAACGCCGGTTCCGGTACCTTGAGACACTAGGTCTGCGTAGGTTCTTCCAGTAGTGCAGATGGTGCCTGAAGTTGAAAAAACATGGACATTGAGCCATCTTCCAGAATTTCTCCAAAAAATAAAATCTTACTGGGATCAACGAAGTAAGCAGTTTGGACATAGTATTCCTCGCCAGCTCTAGTAGCGTTCTGATAGGTCGGCAAAAGGTCGAAACGGATGTTGTTCTCTGGATCGGCGTGGACTTCGCTCTTTCTCCACTGTAACAACGATTTGGTAAAATTAATGGTATCAAACGACTAGCTTTTGTTTAATTTCAAGAATTTAGAAACTTACCCAAGCTTGGACACCGGCGACAATACCGTTTTTGTCAAAGAGTGCAGAGAAAACGCTATCTTTTGGATCGGACATTCTCCAACCATTGTAAGTAGCGCCGTTGTCCATTTGACCGACACATTCTGATTGGTCTTCGTCGAAGACGAGTTGGGTGTATTGGTCAGCCTGAAGAAAAATATTGTTAATATTTCTATCGTTTTTATAGTTCAAGTTCAATACATAAAATCAAAGGCCACCTTACTTCAGAAACGTTGCGCCCAATTCTGTGGAACCCGTTCCAGGCGACAAGGTCAAACTTGGCTGCACATGCGTTGACACAAGTTTAAAAAATACAAAAAATCTCTAAAATGAGAAAAATTTATGATACTTACCTCTGAAATCTATCCACAAAGGGGCCTGAGCTTGGACGTCTGTAAAAATATTTTTTTAACAATCTGAATCATAAAATTTCCCCAAAAATATTTTTTGTAATTGCACTACTTACAACTAAGGCACGCCAAAGCGGCCACAATTCCAAAAACGATAGTTTTCATAGTGGCAATTTTTTAAACCGATTCCAACTTCAGCTTCAGCAAGCAGAGTCTTCAAACTGCTTCCACGTACTGCTTGAATTAAAGCGGACGTTCTTTAAATATTCGCAGAGGCGATTGCAGTTCCCGAATGGATTTCTTATCGAACAATGGAACTGATACCCTACTTGATAGGTGTAAAAACAAAATTGATTGATTACGACTGGTGTTAAAGTCTAAAATTAAAATTGCTGAAATCTCCAGCTCAACGTTCACTGAGCATACAACTCCCTCAAGGTTTTTTGTGTAGACTATTTTGCACGTGAGAAATAGGAATTTTGCCAAATGGATTGCACCATTGTTTTATATAGCCACTGGCGTTGATTATGCACTTGAGTTGTGACTTTTGAACATGGCCTGACAAAAGTTCAAAGATTTAATTACTGATTATATTTTTATTATACAACAGGAACTATAGACACACAACACGTGTGTCACGTGAGAAACGACCTATGTGCATGATACAAATGACAAGATAATAATAAAGTTAAATGTATATAATTACAAGTTATCAACAACAACAAAAACAACAAGTTTAAATAGAAACAGTGGCGGATTGTCCGTCATTTGACAGTCCAGTAATGCCATCACCGCTGACGACAGGTCCATAAATGTGAGTTTTGACTACTTGATAATGTGGGCCTGGGCTGAAGGCCGGAAGTTCTTTTGGCATAGAGACGACTGTATCGGCACGGTTTTCAGCTGGGATGTTGGAAGAGTTTTCAACTTGGCTTTTGCGGACATAGGATCCATCGGTGGCTGCAAAATTTCAGATTAATTAAGTTAGCAAATATTCTTTAAAATTTTGGAAAGGACGCCCTCTATTGCATTTCAAATTACCTTGAACAAAATCGCTGAGCTCAGAATTGGCAGACGCTTCTTCACCAGCAGCCAACAAGACAGGGTCCAAAGAAATACTTGATTGGATCGACATACCATCGACATCCTTGATCTCCTCACCTTCTTCGACATAGGGCTCGCCTTCCTTGCCCACAAAGCCTTGGTAAGGCTTCTCGATATACTTGTACACTGGCTTTTCAATGTACTTGATAACAGGCTTCTCGACCGTCTTGATAACAGTCTTTTCAACGAACCTCACAACTGGCTTCTCAACATAGTGGATAACCGGTTTTTCAATGATTGTGTATGGCTTCAATTGGCCGTCATCTGCAGAAGTGGTCACGACTCCCGATGGGGACCCTTCGTACACCTTCAATTGTGGTTCAGAGGCATAAGAAGCTAACGGAGCTGATTCTAGTCCGCCGTTGGCGGTGGCATACTTGATGCTGATTGATCCAGGACCTGATGGGCTTTGTTGAGGAGCTGATGATCCACCTGGAATTGGCGATGCGAGATAGGCTGCTGGGGCACTTGGTGGTGGTGAACCGGCATAAGCATAAGGACTTGGTCCTACAACTTGCTGCTGGCTTTGGTATGAGAGTTGCGGTTGTTGTGGGTTTTGTGGGTGTCCTTGTGGGCCACCAGGAGCTCCTGGGCCTGTCACCACGGGATAATTGTGAGTGACGTAGGATGGCGGTTCGTTAATGTACTGAACCGGCATATTGTAGAAAGTGTGTGGGATACCGTCGTTACCCATAGTGGCGCCCAAATATGTCGCCGAAGAGTCAACTCCACCAAAGGAGGCCGCTGGAGGTTGGGCGTATTGAAGATGCTGGTTCTGGGCCTGAGCAAAGCCTGAAGGGCCAAAGGAAGCTGGGCCCGCGAGGCCTGCAAAGAAGCCACTGTTGGAAGGGTAAGAAGGCTGAGCAGTTGAAGCTACCGGAGGAAGTGGGGTTCCATTAGGTCCCTTGACAGCCTTGCCGCCATCAGATCCTGGCTTGACTCCATTCAACTTTGCTCGCTGAGATCCTCTAAAGCCAAAATTGGGCATTTTCGGAAGGTGGATTCCCATGGTACTGAATAGCATTCTCATGAAACCAGCTCCGCCGGAACTGCCATAGGTGACGTGGAATGGCTTGGAGGGGTCGTCGAAGGAGGGGTCGCTGAAGGGGTCCTTCACGGAAGACCCTTGGGGCTTGTTCGGTACTGTCGATTGTTGGGGTGCTGGGGCTACTGATGGATGGTGATGGTTGTTGTTGTTGTTGAAGTTGCTAAAAAGTCCTTGTTGATTTTGATTTGGTGGTGGGACTGCGGAGTTACCGATGGGCCCTGCTCCACCAGGATATGGGGGCCCGAAGGCTCTGAAGGCCTGGAAGTTTTTGTTGCTTGACTGGGCAAACAATGATTGGTGGTGTTGCTGTTGCTGAGGTGGTTGAGGTGGAGGGCCTGGATGAGGTCCTCCGAAGGGTCCAGTGGGTCCACCAGGTTGGCCTCCTTGATAAGCTTGCTGCTGAGGTTTACCAGAATTTCTGGCATTGTTTTGATTCTGATTCTGATTTTTGTTATTGTTGCCAAAGAGTGGGACAGGTGAGAATGAAATTGAAATTGGCAGGTTGAAGCTGCCACTTGCTGACTGATCTCCTGATGGAGCTGCTGCTGAGGCATCAGCAACGTTGTTTAGACTAGGACTAGAAGTTGGTTCCGTTGGTGATTGGCAATTTGCAGTTTGTAGAAAAACTGCGACTGCCACCTGTTTAAAAAAATACACCAGAATTTTATAATCTCACCGTTAAAATTTAAAAACAGAAGAAAATTTTTAAAACTTGAACTCACCACTAGAAGCTTCATTTTGATTAAAAATTTCACAAACACTTTTACACACAAAACACACACTCTCGCTCTTTCACACTTTAGTTAGTCCGATGCTTCCACCGTCGGACCTCAAGACACACTAATGTCTCATCCCTTGCCAACAATGCCTTTTCAAAACAATTACTCGATGCCTTGAGAACAAGGTGCAAGTTTGAACGAAAATTACAAGGAAAGTGAAACCCCCGAAAGAGACATTGCAAATTTTTCTTACGTCAAAGGTGTGTGTGTATGTAGTAGTAAACCAATGGAACAACAACAACATGCGAATTATCTCTCAACTTTCCCAACCAACACATGCAAAAAGCACAAGATAACGTAACGTCAAATCATTACTTTTGTTTACGTCCAAAGTTACGTATGCCGTTATATATTATGGTTCGCTTCACCCCTCAGCCAAAGGTTGCAGTGCAGCGTTCATCAACTTTGCAGCGGGGTAAACTAGCCACTGAGAGTTGTCAAATGTAAAAAGCTGTTTTAATGGGAAAAGTTGCAGTAAACTTTCAACAATGGCTCCTTACACACACCCGTTTACTTCCTGCCCATTGACCATTTCCGATCGATATAAAAAAGTCAACTTACAAGGTTATAATATATCCCTTCCGTTCGTTCAGAGACAAGCTGTCAAACAAGTTGCCGGTAAAATTATAAAATTATATACATAAAAAAGACGTTTTTGATGCCTTTCAGCAAAATCAAGAAATTCAAACAAGTACTGCACGGTGGAAAAATTTCAATACGCCTTACAGGTACTGCAAAAATTGAAGTTCATGACTGGATGACCTGCTGAGGTCCTCAAGCAACAAGAAAAGGTTGAACAACAACAAGAAATGCATATATTCACAGCCATGCAATTATTAACCGGCTTGAGTGTACATGCATGGAATATTATACGTGTGAATAATTGCTGCGAATCGGAAGAAATCAAGATTAGATCATTCTGTAGTTGGTAACGTCAAAGTTGTTATCACTCTCGCTTTCTTTCTTAATCAAAAGAGAAACGATCAAGTTTTGCTGCTCCTACTAATCATATGACAAATTCTGCTCATCCTTTAGTGTCAGCAGCTTGATTACTCTTTTACACGCATGTATGCAATTTCAAATTCAAACCGGCTTACCTGGCTAACCTACCAAACTAGTTCGTCCTTCAATATAAAAACAAGTCCACGTGCGCACCCTTTGGATGCTTTGTTGAGGACCTGAATTCACGTTCGAAGGCATCTTCTTATACATTGATGAAAAGCCGGTTCTTTTTGACACCTACGCGAAGATTCGGCTGCTGCTGCCAATAGCAAGTTGCCAGTTGCATATGAATTATTGCCAATTTATTCATAATCAGTTCTCACTTGATGAATTGGTAAGAGTTGCATAGAACAAAACATTGATTTTTCAAGGTGCCAAAATAATTATAAAAATTGTAGGAACCTGTTCAAGATCAAGAGAGATTTCATTATGTATAGTTACATATTTGATTAACGTGATTAAGGTAACGTAATTGCTTTGTGTATACGGAAATAGTCAACTTGTTGACAGTGAATTTTAATGAATAGGTTTAGCTTATCAAAGAAATGTCAAAAAGTGCAACGACTCTTTTTGGCGCTAAACGCTGTAAAAGGTTTACTTTTTGAATTGAAAAAGCATTGCAAGATGAACTACCATAATTGAGTTTCGTGTTCACAGAGTTGAAGTTGAATTTTTGATGTGTATGGGAAAGCGCATTGCCTGCAACAATATTTTTTGAGACAAAGACTTCTTTGCGTTGATTATCTGGTGGAAAGGCGACTTGATAATGTGTTGGCAGTTGGCGATTGGCGAATAAACAATTTTATTCCAAAACTGCATTAGCCATGATGATAGTTTACTAGCAAAAAATGTTTGTTGAATGCACATTTGCCGTTAAACAAAAACTTAATATTCTTTGATATTCAGTGAGATATTATTGGTCGCTTCGTTGGACACTTTTTTAAATTTTTGGAAAGCTAACTTGACCTGCGGTAGGTCAGTATACATAGTCACTTAACTGACAATAAACATAATATTTATAATATGTACAATAATATAACATTTAATATAATGTACAGTCAATTATCGAAAGCTTCCGTTCGCCGGTCATTGTCTAAAATACCTTAAGAATGTGTAGTCAATTGTTAAATTTTACCTCAAGTGAACTTAAAAGAAAACTAATAATTGCACGTTTGATTTACCACGTTCAAGTGGCTGCTTCCGGATTTGTCGCAGCGGTCAGTTACCAAGTCAATGGGCTTTGAATGACTCAGGTCCACCAAAGGGCATCAGTTTCCGGAAATGAATCATCGAATGTTGATATTGTTGTTACAAATGTACAAACGAGTATTTACGCTAAATATTTGTTGAAGCAATTATATATTCCATTGTACCATGTGTATGTGGACGGTGAAATCCAATATTGACGAGCCGCATCGTACTTCAATCAACCGGTCCACCAACATGTGTAACATGTAATTGTGTTGAATGGCTGACGACCAGCATTTGCGGTTTCAACTGTCAGCTTGGATCTTTGCACTGTATACATTTGGCAGGCAAAAACACGTTCACGTAACTTTTCACCACAAATGTCTAATTGTTGAATGCATAACGGTCGGTATTATACAACTTGAAAGATCGCTTTCGTTTTCACCAAAACTTGTACGGCTGTTACACAGCTGCCCTCTGATCTCGTTGACCGCAATGCTTTTTTACCTCTGTCGCTTGGTTGCTGGCCGACAAAAGTAAAAAAATTAAGGTGACTTGCGTAGACTCACATGCTAAAGATATGGTGAATTATGATGAGAATGAGATTCATACGTTACGCTGAAAACTGGTTGGCCAAATTTACTGCAAGAACCAGATCGACTGATTCTATCGTTTTTATATATGGCTTTATTACGTTGCTCAAGTTTTGTATGTTTTCTAAATGAGAATGTTTCACACGCTAAATGTGGGTTACGAATTTAGTTGCAACTTGTGATTAAGTAAAAGCCGTTAAATTTCGGCGATTGTAAAAAGCAGTGCTAAAAAATCCTGGTTTGAGCAAAATTCTGCAATTTGTTCTTTCTTTTAAGCGATTACAAAATTTTTGAATCTGCTATCTTTAAAATTATCTCAATGTGTGGAAATCACAAGTTTGACCCTGCCAAAAAACTGTTTCATTTTACCAACGACGCCTGCAAAAATATACGTTACAGCAGTCTCATACTGGAAAGCAACCCTCTTGGTGCATCTTCGTCCCTTCCTTACTCCCGTTTTTCTCACAACTTTCCACCACTTTCATCCGATCCCCGACCGGGTAAGTAAAAGCCAGTCAGGCTGCATATGCTACTGCAAGAAACAACTGGAGAAAATCTCATGGCCGAGATGCGTGTTTCCCCACAATTTCCACCCCTTACGTTACATGTGTGTGTGCCTGCTATTTTCCCTTTTACCATGAATGACATCCGGACCCGGGGTTTAGTTCACGCTCATCTTCCTTATCGGGAACATGCTTCTTTCGTTACCCGCTGCTTCAATCAGCCACTCTCTCCAATTCACCCGCATTCAAAAACGTCTATCTCTGTACACATTTCATTAACTCTTCTCGTCAACCAGCAAATGTGTGTGTCGTTTTGCAACCCTTTCGCTTCCTTTTAAGCCACATTGTCACATACTCTGTCTAGCAAACTTGAGCTTTCTCAATGTCGTCGTTTAAAGCCAGTGTCAAGTGGAACTGAGTCAGTCAAGTGAACTGTGGACACGGCTTGTAATTTAATTATTCAAAAGTGAAAATGCGAATTACGCAATTAAAGCCCATAATTAAAGAGGAGGAAAGGTAATTTCCGCCTCGTTTCCCACACTTGAACGAATCCTTGTTGGATCCTTACCCAATCCTGAACCGTTGACTTTTGCTTGTCGTTCCGCTTAAGGCATGCGACGCTAGTGACACAGTGACATTCAACGACAATTGTTATCTTATTATAGCAATCCAACAGCGTCTCAATGTGCCGTAAATTCTTCTCGTCATGTGAGAAAGGCGACAATCTTTAAACTACTCTTAACCTTGCGGAACAAACCAAGCAAGATATAATACAGACGCTTTGGTTTATACCATAACTTGCAACTCACCCCGTCAACCCTCTTGACTTTGACGTCTTGTTCATTTGTATTAAGCAGGCAAACTAGATCAGCAAAATTTCAAGATTGCGTGTATACTACACATACAGCAATATTGCATAGCCAGAAGCAAGCAAAAAAAGTGTTTGTTTTGCCAAAACTTCAAGAGTGAAACTGCCAACATTCCGCGCACTTAAATTTCCATCCATGTTTCCTTAACAAAATCAAGATTATAGTGAATGACTTCAAAATTGTAACGGCCCAGTGACAAATATATATATAAATGCATATCGTGATGCAACTACTCAACAAAAATCAACCCTTCTAATTACACTTAATTACTCGTTAATTTAATTAATCCTCGTTCATCCCCTGTCCGGATCCAGGATTAGGGTCCGCCTGAAAACTGAAACTTCATTCGATCAAAAACTTGAACTTGAACATCAAGACGGGAAACGCCATTTTTTAATTGAAATTAACCGAGTGAGTTTATGTCAGCATCAATTCTTCAGAATTCACTTCTTCGCCTCCAGTGTAATTTGCACTGCTTTGAGTCAGAATTAGAATCTAGATTCAACTGGTATAAATTCTTCCAAGTGGGGTATCTCAAGACTGCTATCCCAACACATCCTGCCCTATAAGAAGTATCACTGCTAATATTTCAAGGTCAATTTCATTGACAAACAAACAGTGTCAAGTTGAATTTCGCAGAAGTTACAATCAGGCGTTATTGGGACATTTAAAAGTGATTGAAAAATTTAAACATTATCAATTTTGACAAGTGTCAAACTTTTAAGTTGCATTATTACTGGACCAGCACCACCAACAGCGGTGCTTTGTGAAACCTTGGAACTCTCGGCTCGACGAGCGGAATAAAATCAGCGTACAAATGGCCAATTTCCGTCAAATAACCGGCAATTGATCTCTGTCCCGGTGATAACAATAGGATCGGCGGCTTTGACGTTTCCAGTCGTTCTCTTCGTCTTGGAAGAACCTTTTGGTGATTTCCCCTCGACTGACTCTCAAATAGAGGCGATTCTTGTCTTTTTTCTCTTGACTGTTCAAGAAAGCCGTGTGTGAAACCGATTGTGTGAACCTTGGTGAGACACTTGTCGACTGTTTAATCGACTATAAAAATTTATATTCTGTTCAAAAAGACGTTTTGGAAGGAGCCTTTTATGTGGCGTGTTGTGTCGAATGTTCATTCAACGTAAAGTTCAGCTCGTTCGAAGGCCTTCTTAACCTCTTTAGAATTTTTACCTAAACGATCTTCTTAACCTTCAATAATTGATGTTTGAACAATAAAAAATTATACAAAAGGCAACAACTGATACCAAATGGCGGCGGTTTCTTCTCAATCTCCTCAAAACCTTCATCGCCCGGGCAGTAATCAAAAGACGGAAATGATGAATTCAGCGGGAAATAATAATAATAGTCGTTCGGGTTACAAGAAGAAGTTGTCATCATCACCATCATCATCTGCGGGAGCGGGTAAAGAAGGCGGTGTCAGAAATCATTACTCATCTTCATCAGCGCCCTCTCCCTCCTCGCCATTACCATCTTCAACACGATCTTCATCAAATTGTTCAAGTAAATGGAGTCGAATTATGATTGTCGCCATGTTCCAAATGGCCTCTGTTCTCTCACAAGGTAAGACCACAATTTTTTTAATTTTTCTTTTTGCTGCAATTCGCAAAACAATATTTTTTCTATGCTGTTCAACAAATTCACACTCAAAATTGCAAAATTTCTAAAATATTTCAATCTCCAAAATTCGCGCGCAAATTACTATTAATTAATTTACCAGCTCCGCCTCAGGTGTCTTCAGGTGTCCCGTCGGCCCTTTTGAACCTGTAGACCATAAATCTTGAGCCGTAGCCACCGCAAGCTCTTGGATGTTTAGGTGGCGAAAAGTCATCATTCTCTCGACTCGTGTCATTTAAAGCCCGACATGACAACAGAAACGACTTTCCCCGGAAGCGGTAACAACGTCTGTTCTCAGTCAGTCATTCAGCCGAGTACTTGAAATTCTCCGCCGTCTTAATAATAGTCGGGAAAGCGAGAAGAAAAGCCAGCGTCTCCTTGTAAATCTTGTTATGCTCATTGTGGCTTCTTAAGTGAGCTACTTATGTTCATGTCATTCTCTGTGTATTTTCTGGTACTTTATGGCCTCTCTGTATACAAGAAGAAGAAGCTTCTTTCTATCCGCTTTGACAAACATTGAGTGTCATCAATTATGTAGAGGCTCGGCTTGAATTTCAACAACCGCAGCAGCCCCCGCATATATAGACACGTTCCACGCAATTTACATCAAACAAACCGACTAGATTTCTGAAACTTGACTCTATGTAAGAACCAAAAACTTGAAGTCTCCTCATTTTCCACCTACTTAATTTTCAACAAGGGGTGAGCATTTTTTAAATCTGATTGAGGCTTAATTTAATGCTCAACCGTCAAAATATATTTTTCAGCTTATGGCAAAAACTTCGGTTTCCTGGATCTACTGTAGAACCAAAATAAACAGTCAAGTTGAGACGACGTCGACGTCATGTTTGTATATATGTGTTTTATCCCCAATGGAATTCTTTTCACAAGCCTTGGCGGAAGATGTGAACAAAGATACAGCGGGATATTTGAATCCAGTTTCTCGGGTTTGTATGCTGGAAATATATATGAAAGTTGACTGGAACAAGAGGAGACAGTTTTGATTATAATTATAATAATAGAAGCTGGAGAATTATCATCATCTGTCTTGTGTATCTCCTTGTCCCCACACACAATGAACTGACTGACAGCACAAGGGACCAACTAACAAGTGTATTATGGCCTTGTGTCATTCCCAAAATGTGTCTGGTTTCTCACTACTACTGTCGTCCAGAGTCCAAAGTTATGCCATGGAAATGAACGAGCTGCGAGGGAATTCCCTCATCCTGTATATAATTTTCAAAAGGGACAAAAGTACACGGTGGTGGTGGATTTTGACTTTCTCCATGCGTCGCCTTGTTAAAAACGTGTACAGCGGAATCTTCTTGTCCGGAAGTGGAAAAGCCAGAAGGGAAACTGTGGACGATAAACAGAAAGAAGAACAAGTCGTCAGATGAGAGAGGGAAAGCTGAGATGACGACGACTTCATATGAAGATTCGCAAAATGTTTCTTGTTGTATAAAATAGAGAGAAACATGTGGTGAGCAAGACAATATTACAAGAGCCTTGAAATTGTATACAAATGTATGTGGGAACAGTGGAGAGTATACTTGGATGACATTACACGATAATAGCGTCGCCGCTAGCCCATTTCCTCTTAACATGGAAAACTAGATTAGGATGAAAGTTTGGCGAAAATTTTGTCTTTTCAACAAACACAAGTTGGTTGAGCAGATGATGCAGTTTTAGCATAGATTTTGATAAGGTGGAGATGGCAGTTTTGTAAACTAATATTGAAAATCACCAAAGGAGCGATGGAATTTTAGCCATTTTACTGGAGAAACCAGCAACCAGAAGAAATAATATGAAACAACGTGTGAATATGCGCATAAATATAATGGACAAACAAATGGCTGTCGTTTGTTTTGCCGGAACATTGGCAAGATAGTGCAGTGTGAAATTGTAAAACATGCCATTTACAATAGTGTCAAAATTTTCATTGTTTTCA
>JAQGBJ010003433.1:0-12765 GCA_034698345.1 Sphaeridia pumilis | reverse complement strand
CGGATCCCTGCCCGAACCCCCGAAGACCGCCTCGATTACGATTCATTGTGATGATTTATGATGCTAGAAACAAACTTCGAATACTTCCACAGCACTTATTATGCTCTTGCTGAATGAATTGCGGCTTTAGTTTTTCAGCAATGATTATATATATCGAAGATATTCACGTTTCCACAATGCTCCAGTTCGTCTCTATTGGCTTCAGAATGCTTCCGAAACTGATTTATACGACAATTAAAAGTTTTGAATGGATTTCAGATGCAGAATGTATAAAACTCAACACTAGAATGCACAATAATATCAACCACAACAAATGACTGCAGGCCCAACAGCCAACGCTCAAGTTTCATCATTTGATGCCGCCGCGAAAACAGTTGGTCGCAGCTTTTAGCTTGTCTACATTCTCTTAAAACAGTTCAAAGCGTCCGAGTTCAAATCGTTTTATAACTAAATACTTGTTGGAGTAATTCGAAAAGGCGACAGAAATCAAATCCAAAAAATTAAGAGAAACTAAAAAACTTTATTAATGCATCTACAGCATTCACGTAAAAGTAAAAGTATCACAGCAAAACCTGAACCCTTTACAAAAGCTGTGAAACCACTGGATGAAAAGTAAATTAAGTAAGTTGAAAATTGCTTCGGACGGCAACCAAAAAGTACCTTAAAGTAGTACACAAATATAAGTACCTGTTTAGCAGTAAACTCAAGAAATACTATAAAATGGTAATTATGGCATACATGTATAACTTTGATCTAGTACATATATAGTAGGAACTCTTGGAATATCGTTAATGTTGATATTGTAAACTAGGACATCAGGTATGAATACATTTACTGGTTTGGAACTACAATAAAGGGTTCCATGTTGCTTCCATACGGTTCGATCATTTCACCGCAAGTAGCACTGTGTTCTACAAGTTCTTCAACCGTAGGAAAAGACTTCAAACATAATGGACAAGGGTCAGGTCGAGAGCCTCCAGCTGCTCCTCCCTCATCAGAAGGTGGTGCCTGGAAATATTCGAAGCATACATTTTTAGCACCTTCGAAGTCAATTTACTTGTAAATCATTGGGATCAGAGGTACTAACAGTTGCAGAAGAATTATTAGTTGGCGTATTCACCGACGACGGCCCAGAAGAAGATCTGAAACATCAATCAATACTATTTGAAACAGACATAAGAAACTTCGAACATGTTCTATAAAGGAGGAGTAGAGAGAATCAACTATCTACATCTGCTGTATCGTGTAAACTACAAATTACGAACATGTAGCAACGGCAGGAACAGAAACATCTAGTCAACCAAGACTTACGTTGATCGAGGGCGAAGAAATCTCCCGACTTCATTAGTGAGAGTAAAAGCATTTTTAACGGCAGATTTGATCGATTCAGGTCCAGAGCGAGATTGCATCGATTCACTGCTCGAAGAAGTAGGGCTACTTTCGGTTCTGAAGATTACATGAAACCAACGTTCCCAAATCACGTTAATTCAAGAGCCAACTATTCATGCAGTGAAAGTGCGTACAATATGAAGACAAGCACACCAAATATTTCCAAATCTATCCCTCAGATTCTAGCTACTCCTCCTGTAAAACAAAAGCGGACCCACCTTTGGACGTAATGTTGAGCAAGCCGAGCTCTTTGTGCATGGGCATCGGACAGTTCTGAAGTCATCTGCTCCAGTTGACCTTTTGTGTTCTCCAATTCTTGGCTTATTTCTAATACTCTATTGTTCAGCTGATCTTTGACCGATACCACTTGCTCGTAGTCGCTTCGGTAAACTTCGCACTGAAGATGAAACATATTGGGTGAGATGAGAAAAACTGGTTGGTAAAAAAACTGAAACTACCAAGTGTCTGGTATCCGAAGGAATATCGTACCTGGGCTTTCCAGTGATTGATGTGCTCTTGCTCAGTGGTAAGAGCTGCAACCTGGGTACGAAGCTCGGTATTCTCTTTCTCCATAATAGCGAATCGTTGGCGAAGCCTTTCGAGCTCCATATGATTTTCACTGGAATGAGGTACTTGTCTAGCCCGATCGATTTCCTCGAGCAACTCTTTCATCTGGCGTCCAAGTTGGCCGCACTTGTCTTGATACAGCTGTTTCTCCGCCAAAGCTTCTTGTAGCTTTTTCTCCATTTCGTTCGAAGACTGGGTTAAATGCTCAATCTTTTCTGTTATGTCTTCTCTAAACTTGGCTGCCTTCTCATTTGCTTGTTCCAAGGACGTATTCAGTTCACTTATCTCCATGTCCCGAAGTGCAAGCACTGAGTTTGCAACTTCGAACTTGTGCACAGCATCTTCCAGCTTCTTCTTGGTCATTTCCAACTCAAGGTCGAGGCTGCTGACAACTGCATTTAGCGTTATGAATTCGTCAGATGTCTCCACGTCTTTACTTTGACTCTGAATAACATTTTCAAGTGTCCCGTTTCGTATCTTTTCCTTCAGCTCGTTATTCTGGACTATTTGGAGTTGATACAATTCTTCTACTTCCGCAATCTTCCGTTTGCAGTCCTCAACCTCTTTTTTGGAAACTTCCAACTGTACTCTCAATGCCTGAAACGAAAGTGCAACAGTAACTCCAACCGTTCACAAACGCAAATCCCTTGTAAGATTCTACAGTGTACATACCAATAGCTCGTCTGATGACGCAGTTGGACTCAAAACCAAATCGTCAACCTTGGATTGAAGTTCTAGCACCTGCTGTTGCAGCTCATCGTTCTTCAGCTTCAGCTACAATACACAATATCATTCATATCCTGCAGTAACATCGCTCCATTAAGATTCATAGATTTTAATTCACCTCATTCACTGCTTGCAACTGATCCAACGCATTTCTCACAACCTGATTGTTACTTCTCAATTTAGCTGAAATCCGATCGCACAAACATTAATACAAGCAATTCGAATGTAGATTACTTTTAACAAGATTCTGTTTAACTGTTTAGCTCACCTTCTAGCAGCTTTACAGTATCTTTCAATCTGGTAGTTTCTTCAATGTCAACACTGCGGAACATTCCGGAAGATTGCACTGATGTGTGGTCTACAGTCTGATCTTCCTCTTGCCCATTCTGAATGAATTCAAAAAGAGACATACCACTTATATATTTGAACACTTGTGTATTTGAAGTATCCAAGTTTGATTAAACTTGCACTCAAATCATAATTCATACCTCTTGTTTTGAAGTCGAAGGTGCTTCGCCACAACCGGAAGTTTGCATTGACACGGATGCCATCATTTGTTCCAATTTGGATTTTTCCATTTCCTCTTGTTCCTGTTGGCTTCGGTGCTCCGGTTCCGTCTGGCGGTCCACCACTATGAAGGAGTCTTCTGTAATATCTTCCTGTTCGCCATCGCCCGAAATGTATCGCAAAATATCCGAATTACTGCTGATTTCCTCCATGGTACTGTCAAAAGCACCCAGATTTCTGACTCGAACAATCTGGATCCCTGATGAAAATGTAGTTTACAATTATAGAAACTACTCTCTGACTATTAAATCACGTATGTATATATTACACCATGATTTTGGATTTACCTCAAAATGACTAATGCAGCAAAGCCACAAACCTTCAAATGACTCCTATGCCTTTGATTCCAAATTATGGAAGGTGAACTCGATCTGCTGATTGTCAATTGTTGTTCTGCTATATTCACACAGTTTTTCCAAAGGACTTGAATAAATAATTGATAAAACGAAATTCAGTAGAATTTTGGATATTTTCAGTACATGAAGTTTAATGTTTTGACTGCGTAGAGCCCCATCAGCTGGATTTGTACACAATGAAGTCTTTTGGACAAACGATGAACAGACGATTTTGTTTACATGCTTCGAGTGTCCCTCCTTTCAGCATGAGTCATCGATCGAGCTCGGTTATAAACGTTTGTTCGCAGCTTATAGTTGTTGTGTTCATTTACAAACAATTGCCGTTTCTTTTTGCATAAACCATGAACCCCAGCCCCCAGCTGTAAATGAATTTTGTAATGGAAACGTAAATGTTAGCAAACATAACAGTGTTTAAAGAACACGACACTTTATTATCAAGTCTCGGTCGGTCATGTAACATAAAAAAATGAAACCTCAAGTTTTGTATTTAAGGTCATGTTAGTAAACTTACCCAGTAACTATAAGCACATTATCGAGCTTGCTTGAACTATGTAATATATTGGAAACCAACAACTCACAGTATTATAAAATGGCTATTCCAGGTGACAGTAAAAACGTTCTATGCGGGAACTAACGTCTTTTCACACTGATTCTCTAAGGATCAACCGAATCAATACCTTCAGTCTCCCGCGTTTTGTTAACTTCGGTTGTAAAAGCGCTCGAACGATTAGCTTCGTCTTTTTCATCTACGCTTGCTAAAAACTGGCTAATCACAATAACCAAATTCTCAATCATAGACGCTTTATCCTCATCTTCCCAATGCCGGTAGATGAGTGTCATCAAGTTATAACGAAGATTCAACAACCCATAAATTCCAATACCATCGGTTTGTTTGGCAGCTGCCTTGCTAATGGTCTTCAACAGGCTACAGTTGGCTTCCCAATTCTCCGCTAAAAGTATATTTGAAAATTATCAATGAAGGTGTTCATCAAACAACAATTGGAGTTATAAATTAAAATCGAACAACGTCAGCTTACATGGCTTTGCTGTCCTATTCAAGAGCGCGATGTCCAGTATCTCAAAATTACTTGAGTTTGAGGGTTGAATCATCGAGACGGGGGCAATTTCTACGTTGGCGGTTGACGAGGAAACTTGGAGTTCGCCGGAGTCTGAAGAAACCTTCCGCTGCTTCCTCGGTCTTGGATTTCTGTCCTTTTCAGATAGTGCTTCTGAATGAAGCCGAAATAAAAGTTTCAAGTTCTGCTGGTTACTTTGATGAGTCTCATGTCATGCCAAGTGTTTTTTATGTCGTACCTGAGGTCTGTACAGTTGGTGAGCTGCTACGACTTCCGCTGGCCCTAAATTCATTGGAAACTTTCACGCTCCTCATTCGGTCCGCTACTTTTACACACTCTTCTTCAAAGTCGGAATCAAGTTCCTCAATCAACATATCAACGTGGTCCACAAGAGCGAACGCTTTATGAGTGATTTCCTGTCAACAAAACAAAACAGCTAATGTATACACGATTCTAATGGAAGGAAAGCATGCAGGATCTTTCTCGTACATAATCCTCCTTGGGGTTATAGTTGGCTGCGTTCTCTCGTATCAAGTATATGTCCTGCATGAAATCTTGAGTGCATAAATATTCCCCCTGGTCCAGTTTATGCGACATTAGCTGAAGACACATGGGTTTTTCGATTATTTTGTAATAATCTGGTACTTCCTTCTTGTCAACTTCGTTCACAAATTGTTCATACCTGAGGAGAATGAACGCTATTAAACAACGCTTCGTAACTCAAAAACAAGAATCGAGAATAACTTACCTTTTCCCTTTCACTTTGGAGAGAACTTCCCGTAAGAACATACGCAGCTTCATCAATGTTCTCCTATCTTTCTTATCCCGATGCTTCTGTTCAGATTTACTCAATTTTGGAGGCTCTGGAGGTGGAGCCAATTCGAGCTGTTCCAAATTCTCCGGCACTAGAAACACAAAACAGAAAGATATTTCTGGGTCCCGTCATAGACCAAGCACGATCTGCACTAGCAATGAAACAACCCCTCACCTGGCTCCTTCGGAAGTCTGACCATGAGAGCTTCAGAATTCAGTATATTTTTAAAAAACTTCTTACGAGCTTTCGTTTTACTCATGGTGAAATAATGACGCCGTTCGAAGATCTCTTCTATCATACACACTTCACTCTCGCTGCAGAAATCTCGCAGATTTGATCTACTCGTAGCAATTACAACCAGGGGAAACATGCAAGCAGATTTGACTCTACGACATAGAACTTCTTGGGCTTGACTGGATAAGCCTTGAAAGAGTTTATCAATCTCCGGTAGTATAACTACCGACAATTTCCCTGTTTGTTCTGCCTGATCGAATACCTAGTAAGCAAAAGAATGAGGATCAATGAGCTTATCGTAAATCTGGATAACAGACTGCCACATGTCACACTCACCTGGTTTATGGCTAAAGAATCAGGTAAGACTTCCGAATGCATTAGACCTTCCGGACGCAATAAGAATGTTTGCTGAATCCCTAGCATATGGACAATTGCCGGCAGAACGAAATCATTTAGTCCATCACTTTCCGTATTCGAGCTTATCATGATCCTCTTCGGTGCAGGTTCCCTCAGGAGGGATGGGTAGTCTATAATAGGGTGCTGTTGCTTAATAACTTCATAAACTTCATTCACTTGCTTTTGCAACAAGGGCGCTACTGCTTCAGGCAATGGCATCGGTTGCATCGAACTCGTGAAGACGGAGCGGTTGCTTGATGGCCTAATTTTGTCCAAAGCTTCAATCCAATCATTCAATCCAACCTACGGTAATTGAAGAATGTCAATAGCTATTAATGCTTCCAAACGATATAAACATGTTATCCGAAACAACTCAATACCATCACTGAATCGTAATCCAATTTGAACTTATTTGTGGAGCTGTAAATCTGCGGATATTGTCGTCGTAGTGCAATAAGGCTAGCTTCTGCGCATAAAAGTTGGAGATCAGCTCCACTAAAGCCGTTTGTCTTCTTAGCAAGAGCTGCGATTACTTCGTCCGGAATTTGTTGCTTCCACAGAGATGTGTGCTTCACAAGAATATCTATTCGTCCAAGTTCTAACGGTAGAGAAAACTGCACTTCGAAATCGAACCGTCCAGGGCGTCTGAATGCAGGATCTACAGATTCTAATCTGTTCGTTGCTCCAATAACAATTATGTCCCCTCGATTCTTCAGTCCATCCATTTCAGCTAACAAAGTAGCTATGACAGAGTTATATGTCTGATCCTAAAAGAAAGATTCCGTATTTACGGGCAAGATTAACAGGCATGGGCTTGAAAGCTCTAGAACGTACTGTCTGGCTAGATCTTGCAGGGGCTATGCCGTCGATTTCGTCAAAAAAAATGATGCTGGGTTGCATTCGTGACGCGTGTTCGAACAAATTCCGAATTTGTTTCTCAGATTCGCCAACATATCTGAAAATAGAACATTACCAAGTGTTGAGTAAGTAGGCCTTCATCACTTTCGCCTGTCGCTTTGATCTTACTTGCTCAACAAATCAGCTCCCTTGCGGACAAAAAAGGTAACTTTTCGACCTCCGATGATACTACATTCATTTACAAGCGCCCGAGCCAGCAAAGTTTTTCCTGTGCCTGTACACAAAATATGTTCAACCATCGTATGCATAAAATATCAATGTGGCTTGTCTGTTTCGCTAAATTATTACTTACCGGGATGCCCGTAGAAAAGAATTCCCTTTGGTGCATGTAGTCCCCTCGCAGAATAGAAGTCTTTATAGATCAGAGGTAACATGACAACTTCTCTAAGTTTGGTTATAACTGAATCCAAACCTCCAACGCTCTGGAAAGTTGTGTTAGGGTCAACTTCTACTGGCTCAATGGAACTCGTTCCTCCAGCCTGTATATGAATAGAGAAGCCACGTAACAATCATTGACAACCAACCGATAACGGAAGAGATGAACCGACAATCCCACCTTCAATCCTGATTTTTGCTTCTTTTGAGAACTGCGGTATTGAGAGTCGTCATCACTGCTACTTGTGCTGAATCCAGAGGTATCTGACGAACGACGTTTTCGAGGTTTTCTTTTCATGTACGAGTAGTTAAGGTCGGACTTCCTCTGGCTGTCAAAGTATCTATTGCAATTGTAATTACCTGTAATGAAAAAATATCTCACTAAAACTTCTCCTTGAAAGTTCTACATCTAAACGGCTGAATCCGAATCTCACTTTCAGCGTTCCTTTTCCTCTCCCTCAATCTCGTCGCGATAGGCTCTTGCTCAACACGCTCAGAACCTTCGCGTTTTATTGAAATGGTTTTCTTAGCGTGTCTGTTCTTCACTCTCGTGTACATGTCCCCAGATTCTTCAAAGTCCTGATAAGAAAAACAGCAACCAAAGCTTCATAAGGAACTTCATAATGTAGCATTCGAAGCCATGTCTGATTTTCTTACATTCGCATCATCGTCAGAACCAAGATCTGGCTTCGTTCTGTTGTAGTTCTTCTCTCGAACGACGCTTGTACTAACGAATGTTTCACGGCTGTCCGAATCGTTTCCAGGCACCAGAGATGACATATTAGTTATCCTCTGGCGAAACCGGGTGGAGTACCGCCCAGAAGATCTGGGGTTTAATGTGCCGTTCGTATTTGTCGGTGTTTTTGTCTCGGTTGCTGAAGAGTTTCTTCTTGGCCTAAGGCTCCTCGGGGTAGTCTCTGATAACTTAGCGTCACTTACTTCATCTTCAGTATCCATGTCTTCGTCTTCCTCTGATTGTTCAGTTTCTGAGAATTCTGTGTGATTACTTCTTCTTGAGGAATGATCCCAAGTATCACAGTTCTAGGAAATGAAAATTTTTAAACTACAGCTTTCTGGAACAATGACTCGCCTCAAAAGTAGGATATAACTTTTAAAATATAGTACCTTGTTGCTCGAATTTGAACGAGTTTTTGGTTTCATGTCGCTGTCGCTGCTTGCGCGATTACCAATCAATGGTGACAGTGATTTAGGATCGTGAACTTGCTCTTCATCCGAATATTCATTTCCGCTTACTCCGTTTCTTGTTCTTGCTGGCACTACAAAAACAAACATTTGAACTTAAAGGGGAATCATGCTACCATAGCTTAACTCAATTCTAGCCCACAACTAAATCATTTCATAAACACCAAACCACATCTTCGTCTTCGGTTTGTATTTGTATATATACGTATAGAATCTTTATCTTACCCTAATATTATGACCGCAACTATTACAAACTTACTGTTTCTATTGGAGCAGTATCAATCATCGTTCAAAAACATATAAACAATAATCGATCAAAAGCACTGATCGGTGTCCATCCTTAATCAAAAATTAAACACGCACGCTGGAGCTCCTTCAGAGTCAACCAACAACATCATCCCCAAACGACAGAGGGCACAAAGGGTGCGCGCCAAAGATTTTAAATATTGGAGGGAACAAGTTTATCTGGCTTCTCTCAATGTTTACATGGTTGTTATAGATATAGTTGATTCCCGTCAGACTTATACTGCATACACATATACGCACGTGCTCATGTCGTATTACCCTTAAGCAAATGCGTAAATAATGTTTGGCAACAAATACGAATCCGGCACTTGAACTGCTACAACAGCTGAAGTTTGGAACGAATCAAAAGCTAAAATCAAAAGAGCTAATGGTATAGCTTCATCATTGACGGATTAATAGATTTATGTATTTTTGTTCTTAAAAACCGTATAAACCAGAGAGTTTTGGCTTGACATGACTTTCTCATCGTTTTAATCGGCTTTGAAGGTGACAATGCCGCTTTTAAGTCATTTCCCTGTAGCCGGAATTATGTCTCTTCGATCTTCGCTTGCCAAACATGGCAAAAATGGTCTTCAAGCAGGTGAGTTGTTTGTATTTGGTGCAATTTAGCTAGTAGATGCTGAAAAAAGTAGTATATATTCGTTCTGATGTAATAACGAAAAATTTCGTGTCGTAGGAGGACTCATGGCCCTTGGAGATGTGATCAGCCAAACATTTGTGGAAAAGAAGAATTTGAAAGATCTGAATGTTTACCGTACTGCCAAGTTTGGATCTCTGGGCTTGTTTCTGATTGTAAGTAAGCTTTGTGCACACCTTCCAGTAAAATGGTTTTTAAACTAGGTCATGAATTGAACATTCGATCTGTTCATGTCCTCAGGGCCCCGGTCTTGGTGTTTGGTACAAGGTGTTGGACAAGTACGTCGTTTTTAGCAAACCTAGCTACAGAACGATCGGTAAAATGGTTGTTGACCAAGCAGTCTTTGCCCCAATTTTTCTTTACAACTTCCTCTGGATTAATGGACTAACATCATTCAAAAGCGTTGATGAAGTGAAGAAAGAAGTGAAAAAGACCTACTTTCCTATTTTGGTCACAAATTACAAGGTATGTGGAGAAATACAGTTATACAAGGATGTATGTTTTACTTAACTCTCAGACGTAGTTGCAAGGATGATAACTATTCATCTGTACGTTTTCAGGTATGGCCTGCAGTTCAGCTGCTGAACTTTGGTTTAGTGCCGCCTAATCTTCGGATTGCCTTCGTTCAAACTGTTGCAATCTTTTGGAATACGTACTTGTCGTGGATGACGAATAAGGAATGAAAGCCTTTGATACAAGACATGTTGTTATTGTAGTCATGCTATGAAACTGTTGGTGTTTGTGCTACAAGGTGAAGTAGCCTCTAGTTTGCCTCACCCATTTGTCGGTTGTAATCTATGAAGATGGTAAAACTTAAGTTTTGACACGACAAATTTTATTGTAAAATATTTCATTCTCAATCTGTACATGGACCCAGTCAATAAAGCTTTACATTCTTAACAGGATCGTAACGCTGCTGACGCTTTCAGCTCAAACGTGAACAAATCTTACGCTAGAACTAACAGAATCCACTACTGCGTATCCATAAACTGTACATCTGATAATAATAAAATCGTTTTCGGCAAAGGAGCCTGTTGAGGAGACAAAACTGTCATTCTACCTTTATCTAGATCAACATCAGTGACACAAACGAACCCTGCTACGTTTGTAAGAATAACATCACTTTGCTCATCTGTTGCAAAGCTGACTGCTAGTAATCGGTGAAGAATGTTTTGAGTTGAAGGAGTTATGGGTACCAGCTTTGTCCGAGTGTCTTCGCCTTTCATACCGAGGGGTAAGCACGAAGAAGGAATCGCGGGTGCTCCAATTTTGAAGATCTTTGCCTATCAAAGTGAAGAAACCCACTCAAGTTTTATTCATGATTGTAAGCTGAAGATTGAGAAATTTTACCTCTGATAGTTTCACTTGGAATGAATGCGGATGAAACTGCTGTACGTCGGGTTTACCATAAAAGTATTCCCGTATTCTAGCGTCGCGAGATTCCTGTCGATGATCTTTACTCCTTTCGACAACCTACAAGGAAATTCGCCAGTTAAACAAGAACTCGCCACAGCTGCCTTAAATGAAAATATCAGACTCACCCCACCGCTTTTCGGCAAAAATACAACTTTCACGAATTCCGGTAGATCTCTAGTTAGGTCATTGTACAACCTCTCTTGGTCCAGCACAAGAACAACGTCAACCTAAGACATTCTCCGTTAGAACTAGCACTTTACAAACTGCAACTGGGGTTTCTGAGGAAGAAACTTACCTCAAACGCCTGCGCCAGGCTAGTAATATGCTTATAGCCGTCATTTTTTACCCATCCGCATGTGTTGATCACGGCTCCAGAGTATTTTGCTGAAATTAGCGAGCAAAACAATTGAGTACCTAGAATTGAGGGCTCTCAGATCCGAATAATATGTTGTAACTCACCCTTGCGATTGCTTTCAAGTCTCTCATGCACAACTTCTGCAAGCTTCGAGGTGACAGTCCTGTACAACGGGATATTCGCTTCAGGACTTGTATGACCATAAAAATACACCAGAGGTGCTTGTTGCGAAAATCCATTCTCCTCTAAAGAAGCAGGTCTCTCAACTAACATGGCTCCGAGTGACCCTGGAATCGCAATGTTCCCCTGACCCACATCCACGTCTACATAAACAGGACGACGGCCTACCCTGACCCCGTAGTTTAGCAAGATCTTGCACACAGTGGTCTTGCCAACATCCGTTGCGCCAACAACTAGCACTATCGGACCTCGTCGACTCTCACTTTCGGCTTTCCTGCAAGAACACAACGTGTCATAAATAAACTGCTTCACCCAATGTTTCGGGACAAATTCTCGGCATCGCTCTTAACGTTACCTGCGCATAGTTTCCAGAGCCCCATGTACATTCAGATACACAATCATCGGCGTTTCCTTTGCTACATAAGCTCCTTCAGTATTCCCTAAAATTCAAGTGTCATCAGCCGGCTTTATTCCAATGTTATTCTTTGAACTTCCAGAAAAACAACATTCCCACCGATATGCTATAAACTCACCTTTCAACTGCACTGTACATCCATTATATGTAAACACTGCAATTTTCGCACCATTTCCGAACGTGTATGGTTTATCTTTAATGAGCTCCGTACCAAAGATCTCTGCAGAACCATCAACCATCTGTAAAGTACATAATATACGCCTATTACATCTCTCAGTCATGCCTGAAAAGGGTGAGAAATAACCACGCATCCTAATTTCTTCCTTCAAAACTGGCCGAGTACCAAAAACAGTCAAAAGAGCAAAACAGTTGAATAGCAACATGGACAAAATTCAACAAAATCAAAGATAAACCCTAATTACCATTGGGCGAGATGAACCAAATCTATTCAAAACGTGGAATAATAGGCAACTAAGCGTTCTGAATACGAATAGAAGCGGTTATAGGTCATTTAAGGACTGAAAAGGCGATTTTTGAACTTTGTGCCCGACAAAATTCCGATATCGGATAACTAGTATAATCAAACACCAGTGTTAATGTTGGATTTTTCTCGAAACAGGCTTGTAATAGGGGCACTTGTGGCACTTTTTGGATGTCTTTGGGTCCCTTCTATGCCACTGGGAGGTTTCAGCTTCAAAGGAAACTCACAAGCCTAGAAAAACGAAAAAACTCCAAAATTTCGAAAAATTAACATGGGGAAGATAGGTGTACCTTGCAAGTGCTGCTGTGACCAAACGGAAAAACATTTTTACGAACGGACTTCACGGATGAATTG
>JAQGBJ010003432.1:0-12769 GCA_034698345.1 Sphaeridia pumilis | reverse complement strand
TGGATTCTGGTTTTTCTCCAAGATTTTGAAACTGTAAATTACATTAGTGTGAACAGTGAACAGGGGTGGTTAATTAATTAATTACAAGTTTTGATGTTAACAAGTCATCAAGGCACAACATGTATGGGAAACGATAGTTGCGATGATACCCGTTCGGACCGGAAGTGGAGGTTGAGACAGGCGCCTCTTCTGAGAAACTACGAGGAGATGAAGATACGGATCGAGTAATTTATTATTTTAACTGCGGAATGACGAGTCAAGTAATTAATTGGAAGGTGTTGTATGGCGGATGTTGCTAATTGTTTTGGGCGGGAAGAGAAGGTGAGCATAGATATGGATCAGGATCAGGTGATTAAACAGGTATGAAGATGGGCATATAGTTTACACATTTTGGCGAATTGGTTTAAAAGACCCGCCTTTTTGGTGTTTCGGAAGTTGTTGAATTACAAGCAAAGGTAGGGGTTTTTCCTGGTTTTGGCAAGAAGAATTGTTGGCGAATTTTCGCTCTCTTCTGTAATTCTGACGAGGCTTTTTCTATGTTCAAGTATATGTGCTGTTGAGCTATTTGAGGAAGAGTAGGAAGTATATAATATGTGTCTTACATGGCACACAATGGATACGTATCAAGCGGGAATTGGGTTTCAACCAGCTTTTGAAAATTTAGTAGCATGTTTCAGTATATTAAAAGAAGTATGTATCTTCACCGCCATTTACAAAAGTAAATGTGTACACAAAAGACTACATAACGCGGTTTTGCCGTAGGTATAAACCTGTTGCTATTTGAGATTTTTGTGGAAACCCGGAAAAGGCTTTCTTTTTTCCTCATTCTTTGGAGGAACGAAAGATATGAAATTTTTGTGCGGTAGAATGTAAACAGGCTGCAAAAGAAAGAGAGCGTTTTTGGATGTGGTGAACTATGTTTAGAAATTGATTGCGGGAGAAAGCGGGAAGGGAACTACTGAAGTAGAAAATGTCTTTGAAGTTGTAGTAGTAGCTCAAGGTTATGGCGTAGGTTGTTGTTCACAGTCGTATTCGTATATTACAGAGTTGGCATTTTGTTTTATATACTGTGGAGAAATGCCCAGATGGAGCCACAAGTTGTTGTTGGTTGTTGGTTGATGGGCCGGGCCTTGGGATTTAATTAAAATGTGTGCGGTTTTGATTGTAGTATGTGACTCAAGGCCCTCTGGTGGTGAATGCAGCTTTTGATTGCGTCAGTCAGGATGCATTCTTGTGGAAAGGAGTCTGTAAAATGTACGAGTTTTCCCCAGAGAGGAGAAAGTTTTTCTATTCCGAGGTTTGTTTTTGTTGTTGTTTGAATGGATGCTTTTGGTATATGGAAAAGTCCCTGAGGTTGTTATTGTTTTTGTGGCGGTTGGAGCAAGAAGTAAGCAATGCAACAAGTTTACAAGTTTGTAAATATAAAAAAGAAGCGTATATATTTTTGGCAAGGGATGAATGAGAATTTTGCAGCTGGTGGCTAATGAATGGATAAAAATACTAGGAGCAGGCTGAGAGTCGCTGAGTTCAAAAAGATTTCATATGCGTTCAAGTGAAAGTTGAAATAATAAATTGGCAACCTTTGTAAGTTAATTTAGAAATGAAGATGTTCTGTGCGTTGCTGGACAATTTGTGAGACGTGTTTTGTTTGTCATTTGTTTCACTTGCAAGGGGAAAAATACGAGAACAAAGTATACGTTAGACACGTGGTGCGTGTAAGAGGTTAACAAAAATCAAGTGTATTTTAGTATATTTTTGTGACCTCTGACAGAGGATGGAGCGAGGGAGACAAAAGAAGGTGAGACAAAAAACACAAAAGCAAAAGCAGGGGGAATGCTGAAGACGGAAGAAGAAATGAAAAATGAAAAAACATACATTCTTATGGTGAAAAAGAGGAAGAGGTGTCATGTCAAGTGGAGAAGACAGGGGAGATTCATGTCATGTTTTTTGAAGACGTTTGTTTGTGGGCGAAAAAGGAAGGCGACATTGCTGGCATGTTTGTCGTGTTAAATGTCGTTTTCGTTGGTGGAAAAGGTGGTGGAGACGAAGAACAAGTTTGAAGGTGTTGTTGGCTGGTGCGGCTAAAAACAAAAGAAGAAGAAGAAAAGTAGCGAGTTAATGATGTGGAAGAAGAATGCTGATGATGATATGTTGAGGTTTAAAAGTGCGTATTATGTGGAGCTTGTTAAAGAAGTGAGATTGAGCGAAGGCTGATATGGTGTCAGGTTGACATGAGCAAGTACATAAAGTGATGGCTTGAACACCCTGTATTAGGGGGAGGGGTGGGGAGGATATGAGTGGGAAAGTGGAAGGCACCCCTCAACCCCCTCCCCCGCACCCCCTCTCCATCCAGCAATGTGTTTTGAAGGGGGCTTCTGGAGGGTGCCGTATGGTCTCATACGGGAAGGAAGCAGTACAAATGCAAAGTGTGTGCGCGCTTGGAGCTAATCAAGTTTGGGATCTCGGCTGGATAATGATGAGTGAAGATGATTTGTGGAGCTGGAAATAGACGCGGCGGGTTTTTTCATGCATTTTAGATGGGCGTCAAGATATGTGAGAATGTTTTAAGTGAATATGAATGAGTTCAAAAGCACATGCGAGAATACAATAGCGTGGGATTGTTAATGAGTTGGAAATTACGGCAATTAGGAGGCAAATCATATGTGAACACGTAAATATGCTCCAAAGTTCTGAAATGAAATGAATTTGAAACTAATTGAATGTATTTTTATGGTTTTGCAGCTTCAAAAGAAATCGACAATGGCGGCATCACAGTCCCAATTCGCCTTGGCCAAGGTTCCTTCGACGTCCTCCAAGATGTAGATTCGACATCAAGCTGCGCTTCGGCAGTCCGGCTGCGGCCGGACTTGCCAGTGAATGTCTCCACGGCGACCATTACAGAAGGCTGTGGCTATGACACAAACTTTGGCTTCGACCCCTTACGACCACACCCTCCGGGCCGTGTTATAGCGATTCGAGGAAAATCGCTAAAGCTTCGATGTCCGATCCGAGTCTCGGCGAATAGTTCGGTGAAAGTACTGGAAACGTTTTGGATCAAGGACCTGGAACCTCTGAGTTTTAAAGAAGTTAGGCCGGGGGAGAATAAGCCACGTGTTCGGTTAGATGGACGGGATTTGTACTTTGAGAAGGTTGTACACAAGACTCAGCAACTACAGCTACAGCAGCCTCCGCCTTATAGCGACGAAGGGAAGTATGAATGTTGGGCGAAGACGGACAAGGGATTTGTGTTCAGTCCACTGATACATTTGGTGGTTGCGGGTGAGTTGAAGTTTGAAAAAAAATATGTTTACTTATGGTTTACTCAAGCGTTTGTCTCAGTTTCAGGTGTGACAAGTTATTGAGGAAATGTTGCGTAATAAAGGAAGCAAGGAGGCCAATTCTTTTTTGTTGCTGAAAGGGTCAAGAGACTTGGGATTGTGAGAACAAAGAAAGCTGAGCAATTGAGGCCTTGTTATTTGTTGACGAAGAAGAAACGTGTACAAGAATCAAGAACAAACGAGCTCGACAGTTAGGACAGTCGTAAAGTGTTTATTATGGAGACGTTTATGAGTTCATGAGTTGGCGTTTAATATTTCTCTTGTAGTCCGTGTGTGGACTCTGTTACGTTTGTACAAGTTTTAAAATGGCATAGCGAATTGTAAAGTGAGTGGTGCGAGGGAGATGACAGGTCAGATTGTAGGGAAGAAGAAGCTTGAAGAAGAGTCAAAGTTGATAATGTTATTATTATTGGTGTAATAAAGTTGTTGTGTGTATTGTAGCGGATGTCCGCAGTACGCAGTTACAAATAGACTTTTTAAGGTGCGTCTAAAGTTGAAATGTAAGTTGATAGTCAGGACGTGGTGTGTAATCTAAACATGAGGTTTATTGCCACAAAAAGAAATGGTTTTATGGAACGAAATGTGTATGAATCAGGCAGTCAGTCATTCAAGTTTTGATGAGTTTATTTCGGGGTCAAATTAAATGGACGTTGGAAATTATAAACGGAAAGTGAGAGAGAGAGAGGCGACACTTGTAAATGTAAACAGTGATAAAGTTTTTGTAAGGTCTGTTAAGAAATTCAGTGTAATTCGGTGTTTGTTGACATGACCAGGAAGAAGGGGGTGAACAACTCAAGTTGGTGTACAGTGTGTTAAAGATTAGGGAAGCTTTGTAATATAGAGTGTTGTTGACTGAAAGAGTAGTAGCTTTTGGGACACGCTGTATCAAGTTACTAGAGAAAGGAGGGGCTGGTGGAAATTGATTAGTGTTAGTCTGAATATTTTAACGAAGGGACGGAATGGAATGAGAGGGTTTTTTGTGACAGATCACATTACGTTAGAGCTTGGTGTTTCTGTACACGGTGAGAAAGTCTGTGTTGGGGAAGAAGAGCCAGGAGGAGATATGACGAGATAAGAAGACGGATGAAAGATTGAATTGAGACAGGGGTGAAAGAGCGTGTAGCCAAAACACGCAATTACTTCGGGTACAGGATGAGCAAGCTAAGAGCGGTTGATATTACCAGGTTGTGACTGTGGAAAGGAAGGGGTTTTGGTGGTCGTTCAGTAAATCCAAGTTGGTGGCAAAGTTGTGTGTGGACAATTAAAACGAGGAAAAAATTGGCAAGGAAGGAAACTGGGCAGGTTAATGACGGATTTATGGCATGAAAATAAATATAGAATGTTTGAGAAGAGGAATTAGATACAGATTTAGATTTTGAGACAAGGAGAAAATGGAGGGAAATGACAAGGGTTATGATTATGGGCTTAATTAATGATGTTTAATAATAAGTGGCGTTATTAAAATGATGGAACGAGAGATGAAAAACAAAGACAGGTGGCTTGATGTTGAAAAATTAGGATGGGAAGTTGAGAATAATAGCGCTTGGTTTAGGAGGCGATGGTGGTGAGTTTTTAGTGTTTGATGTAAAATATTAATGTTTATGAAATTTTGGTTCTTTTCCAGGCTTTGAAACGGTGGAACAAGAGAGCCAGGTTGAAAAAGCGGTTGGCGATTGGATTGTGGTGAAATGTCCGATACGGTCGGTGCCGAAAGGAAAAGTTACGTGGACGAAAGCAGTTGGAAATGAAACGACTACATCTGCTGAAATTGAAGGTGTTGGCGGCAGGTAAAGGAAGAGGATTGAATTTTTATGCTAAAAATATTGGGTCGTAAAAGCTAATGTTTTTGAATATGGTTCTGGTTCCAGGCTAAAGGTGTTGGCGTCGGGGAACCTTCTGATTGGCGATGTGAAAAAGTCGGATGCTGGGGCATACAGGTATGAATTGTGGTCTCTTTCTTTGTGTGGGCTTGGAATATTATGTTGGGATATGAATTAAAGATATTTTTGGGCTTTTGAACAGGTGCTCGGTTCGGAACGACGTAATCAACAAGGACAAAAGATGGGAATTGAAATTGTCAGTGGTGGAGCAGGGTGTACAAATTGGGGACGGTCGAAGTGCACCTGTGATGCTGGAAGAGTATGAGACTCGGCATTTGGTCCTTGAAGAGGAGGAAGAGCTGAAATTGGACTGTGTGGCTTTTGGAGTGCCGCTGCCCAAGATTACTTGGTTGGAGACGTACCGGAATCGTGAGTTGAGGATTTTTACGAGAGAAAAGTAGTAATGAAGGACATTTGTATGCTAATAGTTTCTCTTTGTGGTTTTGTAGCTAATGGGACGGCTGGAGAGCCGATAATCAATATTGTGTCGGATGGGAAGAAAGGGTTTGCGAGGATTGTATTGACAAAGCGGAATTCAACGATTGCGAGTAATTACACGTGTGTGGTTGCGAACGGAGTTGGAGGAACTTTGTCGACGGTATGGAGAAAGATGACTGAATTCTGGGTTGCGCAATGATGATGAAATGAAGGCTAATCGGGTGTGATTTTCTACAGTTGGTCTCTGTAAGCCGTCATCCGCTCCTACGGACTCAGATGGTTTCGCAAGAGGTTCCAGCGGCGGCGACAGTGCGGTTTGAATGTCCAGTCCCGGACTTTTTCACGCTCCAGTGGTATAAGGACGGCGAGCAGTTGAAGGTTGGGGTGGGGAGACTGCAGTCAAAGAGGAATGATTTGGTGATTTCGAATACTATTCGGAACGATTCTGGCTTTTACCAGTGTGAAGTTGTTGGAGGTGAGATGAATGAAGCTTGATCAAGTGGGATTGGGAAAAGGTTTGCTAAATGGAGAGTACTTGCTTTTGCAGATGGTGTTTTGTATGCTGTTGGAACTGCCAGGCTGGTTGTAAACGGCTCGGAACGTGATGACCCGGCTGCTCCGGTAGAAGTTCAATGCAAAGTACTGTCGAGAAGATCGATTCAGGTATCGTGGAAGAACACAGGGACTCATAGTTTGTCGGTACACTACATGGAGTTGGGGGACTTGGAACGACAGCGGGTGACGAATTATCCAGAGACCTCGCTCTTGATAGAAACACTGAAACCGAATACCAACTACAGTATTTATGTGAGGTCGTACACTGGAAAATTGGCGAGTAGCCAGTCAGCGACAGTGTTTTGCAAGACATGGGAAGATGGTGAGTTGATGATCAAATGGTTGAAATGTGTAATCGGAAATTATGTGCTAAACCCATGACATTTGATCTGACCTTAGTGCCCGTGAGAGGTCCAGCACTGACAACCATCGAGAGGTGGGGACCCAACACAACAGCTAGAGTGAAATGGAAGCCGCTTGGGAATGGTGAAGCTCGGGGGCTCATTCTTTGGTATAAAGTACAATGGAGGATGGTGAATGGCGAGTTTGCGAATGTAAGGTATCTGCATGGGATGTCGGATGAGTTTCTGTTGACAGGTGAGAGTTATTTGAGAAATGACTTGTGTAGTTTTAGGAATTAAAAATTAACCCTTGTTTGTTTTTTTCTACAGATTTGTCACCAACTGCCCAGTATGAAGTGAGAGTAATACCGTCGACATACGAAGGGTATCCTGTAAACAAGGATATTTTACCGTGGTACCCAGTACCTCTGAAGTCTAGTTCGGCGGGTGTGAGCGAAAGTGTGTATGAGCCTCCTTTGCTAGTGGTGAAGACGATGGATGCGTCGACAGTATTACTCAACTGGACAGAGCCGGATAGGGCTGCTAGCGTAATTGCAAAAGGATTCAGGATAACGTATTCGACCTTCTCGACATTCATCAAGGATGTGGTCTATTATGGACCGATCACCTTGATTGATTATGTTGATCGCGACTATCGTATTACGGATCTTGGTGAGTTGTGTGAAAGTTGGATGATAGCGAAGAGAAAACGAATTTGAAGTTCATCTATTTTGTTTTATAGATCCTGAGACTGTGTACGAGTTTTCACTGCAGACATTTGGAGAGAACTGGGAGTCAGAGCTTTCGACGGTGACCATCAAGATGCCATCTGCGTCAACTCCGTTTGAAGTACCGGAGTATTGGGCTCCGTCTATTACGAGCTTACGCGCCGAGCCTCAGAGGTATGTCAATCAGTTTGAGTAACTGTATTAAATGTTTGATATTGCAAATTAACCGGGGTTTTATTTTTCAGCTCGTCCACCATAAAGTTATCATGGGACATCAGTCCAGCCGATAGCGCTTACACGGGAGCATACACTGTCAAGTACAACAAGCTGGATACGGAGGCTTTCCAGTACAAAACGAGGTAATGCCGTTATGAAGTACATTACAAAAGGTTGTGACCTGGAGACTAAATTTGAGCTATCATTTTCTCAGCTTAACCAAAGAAACTTTTGTGGCTAACCTGGAGCCTTACACACCTTACGAATTCGTTGTAAGTAGCGAAAATGCACTTAACGAGAGTTCGTCGAAGATAGAATCTCGGACGCTACCAGGACGTAAGTTCAAGACCGTTATGCGTAATTCTTGAACAACCAGCGGTCCAGTGTTTTAACGTGAGTTTAACTTCTAGTTCCCGATATTCCTATTGCACTCAACTGGAAAGTAGTCAACAAGGACATCCAACTAACTTGGAAAGCCCCGGAACGGTTACGGGGTAACGTTCTGAGGTACTATGTTGAATACGCCGAGTTCGATGGCACTACAAATGATAGAAGGTCATGGAAATCAGTCATCACTCCAACAAACTCAGCAAAGTTGACGGGTTTAGACAAGACCAAGGTCTACGAGGTTAGAGTGAGGGCAGAGACGACAGCTGGTATTGGGGAACCGACAGGGGCAATGATGATAAAATTGGTTGGTAAACCAACACCGTCTACTACACTGGCTCCAGACGTGAGTACCGTTCTTCCAGCTTCATCATCGGAGGAGCCCTTCGCGGATCCACCCAAGCCGTCATCTTCGCCAGAACCGACTTCGCCACCAGGCCCGGGTGCCACTTCACGATTTGAAGAGCCGGCGGTCAGTAATAGACTACTAGGTACGGCATCTTTCAGATTTACACATACGATTTTTGTACGTTGTACATGCTAATTCCAATTATTTTACAGGAATCCTTATTGGAGCGTCTATCGGAGCTTTTTTTATATTAGTTTGTGCCACAATCTACGTGTTTCGAAACCGCTGTTTCGGCTATTTGAGCCGAGCTAGCAACAGGAATACTCGATCTCAAGGAGGTAAGAAAAGTATATAGATTTTCATCGTATTTACTGAACTAATTGTAATTTCTCCGAATTTCGACTAACAGCTTATCAGAATGGGACAAGCCAGCGCTGGAAGGGTGAACCTAGTAGTGGCGTCGAATTGAAGCCATTACAGAAACCAGCAGTTACAGGGAATGGAGATGTCATTGTGCTGGACACCAAAGTATGCTTTCATAATCATAAATTACGATTCGCTCATACCACAAAGTTTCCATATTAACTGTATGTTTTAGCAGGGAAGTCATAGCCACTTGAACGGCAGCGCCATCCGTGGACCGAATCAAGACGGTGTGTCGGACCCTCTGCTAATGCGCATCGTTCGTAATCCCATGGAACAACAGCAGCATCAAAATGGCGAACCGGATGAATATTTAGAAGCTAACAATGTTAACGTTTAGTTTTCAACCTTGTGTAAATTACCTTTCAATAGTAACTGTGTTTTAGTTTCTGACGATTAGGGTTTGACCGAAGTCGTCTGCCCAAGCTTAGCAAATGTCGCTCTATACTCAAAATATGTGTTTAACACAAGAGTTCAATTTCAATAGTCGTTTAAGTTGATCGAAGACACTGCCTGTAGCTCTTTACAGAGCATATGAAGTATGTCATTATCCTAAGCTTTAATGGAGAGTACAAATGTAACTTAAGGTTAGCTGTAAGCATATGCAAGAGTGTAATGCTTGATTGTATTTATTCTTATCGTGTATCAATAAGCTCCAAATATGTTAGTATTTCGGCATAGTTGCCATCCAGTCATTAGTAGACAACCATCAAATGTAGTGTGATGGTGCAAGTGTAAATGTACTTGAAAGGCAGCTTTTGCAATAGCAGCTTCAAGCTACGTTCACGCATCTGTAGTGCAGATATTGCAGAATCTGCACTATCTTTTTGTAACCTTCTACTGGAGAGTTTCTACAAATCACAGGGATATATGTGAGTCTTGGATGTTTTTCAAAAGTTGTTTTCTCCTCCAAGAATTCTTATATAGTCATACAGGAAATGATTCAGGTCAACTGTCAGGTTTTTAATTTTACATGTTAGTGAATGCTAAAGGCGATATTGTGACCTGTCAGATACATATGAGGTATAGGTACAGTTGACAGCCGACAGATGTAGACAGTTATTTCTCTGGACAACGATATATCAATGACTGTACCTGACAACCGTAGTACAAGAACATGGGGAAATATGATGATGGTTTCAATATCAGTCGGTTTTGATGGTATGCCATTCTTATATAGCTTCGAGTGGTGCAAATATGGATTTTACTATAGTTAGATCTGAAATTTTGAGTTATGTTTTTAATTGCATGGTGTTTGTGACACAATTTTACTTAAATTCTCGTAGACGATTCATTGGCTAATTGATTGTAGTCGACAGAGATGTAACACTCTACCATAAGCTGGTATCTGCAATGTTAACTTATTTTTTATAGCTAAGATAGTAAGGGATGTACCGGTACATTGATGTTAAGTGTACTGTATCTAGAAGAGAAAAGAACTGTAAGATTATCGGATGACGCTTAAGTTAGACTTGATAACTGTAAGGGACTGGAGTATAACTAAAAACTAATTTGTAAAAGTATCACATAAGACAGCACACACACGTAACGCACCGAGAACATCAAAAATGCTCAAGGGTTGAGCCTTATAAACTTTTTGTCCAGTTGCTGCTGTAAATCAGCAAGCACACAGATTGTGACAGATGCGCTTAAAACAACGTCTGACGTAGAGGAAAGAGAGAGGTAGAGGGCGCTAATTGCCAGTTGAACGTGGTTCAGCTGGGAATTTCGCTCCTTTAGCTGTAGTGTTTATTGAGTGAGTAGCGTTTGTAGTTTGGTTACAGTTGCGTGTGCCTTTGTAAACAGAACCTTGAATGTACTTTGTTAAGATGAGTATAGATTTGATTACGTTGTTATATAATACTGAAGCAAAGTACTTTTCACCTTACGATGACTTGATGGACCATTAATTGTTCAGAGTACCGTTAGTTTTAGCTTTATGGACGTTGTTAATGATCGAATTCTTCTGGTCTGTAGACGTTACAAGTTTTTGTTATCACTACCTCATTTCTATATTGTGTGGATTTAGTTATTTTTATGGGTGTCTCGAATCCGAGACGAAGGTCTTCAAATGGTATCGGAAGCAACTTGCTTCCCATGGGAGGAGCAGCAGGAAACTTATCCTATTTACAAGGCCTGGAATTACGCTTATTAGGTTAAACGTGAAACTTTGTAAATATATGTAATGTCTAGTAGTAAGTGAGTTTGTGTACAAGAGCAACCAAGAAGCATGTTATAGATGGAACTTGAGGGAACTAATTTTCAAAAGTGCAAATTGTATGCTAGTTGAAAATTATATGGTTGCTGGTGGAATGTGTGAAAAAGTTGGGAAAATATCAAAACCGGATAGATTTCAAAGGACAGTACAAAGAAAGATGGCGCATTATGGAAGGGTGGAAATATGAATGTTGTTGTTAGTCTGTAAACGTATGATTATAAAAACAGCAATCAACCCATTGTTAGACACAATATGGTTTTGCTGGTAAATATGTCTTTACGAGTGCTTATAACGAAACTCTGTACTGCAGTAGTTATGGCTATATGGAAGCAATCAGTGTTTAGAAGCTATGATCGATGTTGTACTTGTGTGCTGTATACTGGAATTTTCCTAGAATTGATGAAAGTGTAATTGGCGAATTTACAGTTTTTAATTTAAGTTTCTAAATTGCATTTTCTGTACTTATTCGAGTTCTGTTTCTCAGCCTGATTCTATTGAAGCTACCTCAAGAGAGCACTGGAGAGGTAAATTGTTATGTTATGAAAGCCAATGTTTTGTTACTGTTGTATCAGGGATTCAATCAAGTTTTTGTTAAAGATGTACCGCCAGATGGAATGGAAAGTGGATGAAAAAGCGGGCGAATGTTGGAAAAATGGCGTAGTATGTACAGAGTAGTGTTGTGAAAGATTTTTTAATGTTGCATTGATGTGTAACAAAAGTTGGCTACAAATGAGTCTTATTTCCGCTAAAACATAAGTTTTGTTGGCAGTTATAATAAAAATTTTACATTTTGGGAAACTTTGAATTTGGGTTCTTGAAGAATCAGTGGTCTGAAGTAGATAAGCCGAAGTGGTATTCGTCATTGAAGTCTGAAATGGTCGCAGGTTTGTCTTGGGAAAATGGGTTTTTGCTCAGGTCTTTGTAAATCTGATGGCTTGGCTTCAGTGGTGAAATCAAGCGAGTCACGGATTCTCTTACGTAGCTGCAGTTGACGATGCTGAGCTTTCTTCGAAGTGACCAGGCTGGGCTGGGAGCAGCGCCATCTTCAGCCTTCTTGATGACGACAGATGGTCCTGAAGGCTTCACGTTGGAGTTGAGCCCAGTGCAAGAACTTCGGGTTGGAATGCCTCCTCTTGAAAGACGTCCTTCGCCGAAACGGTCGCTTCCACGGTCGCCTCCGCACTTGGAAGCCGTGTCTTCCTTCTTGGCTGCACAAGCCATTGCTGATGGGATGCAGTCATCAGGGGAATTGAGCGTGTTCTGAAGTGCGTTAACCATGCGTCCGAGTGTGTTCTGAAGTTTCTGCTTCTCACACTGGCATTTCTGAAGCTGGCACTGAAGTCCATGGATGCATTGTTTGAGGTTGTCGATTTTGGGTGCGAGGCTTTGGCCGAGATTTTGACGATCTTCCTGGATCCTGGACAGGTTCTGGTTGTGGCAGTCCTTAAGGCTTTCTTCAGCATCTTTGAGCGACTGCTGGTAGCGCTCGAGGGCTTTTTCAAGGGCTTCTTGCTGCATGCACTGGGCCTGTTCATGAAGTTTGTCGCGGATGTCGTTAACGTCCTTGTGGAACTGACAGAGGATGTCGGCGTTGGCAGCGAGGAGGTCCAGGCAGCCATTGGCTTGGCAGTCGCATTCTGGAATGGTGCCGTTCAATTCGGCGAGGTCCAAGGCTTCCAGTGCGTGGTCGCAGGCGCAGGGGTCGAATTCGTCACAGCATTGGCACTGAGGGTCTTCTTCATCTTCGCGGCAGTCATTGTTGCATCGACTGCGCTTGTCGCGGCTGCTGTTGTTGTTGGCGCATTTTTCACACTCGGCAGCCTTCCACATGAAGCTATGGACGAAATCAGACGAAGTTACTACGGGGGCGCAGTTAGGGTCTTCAACTGGAAGATG
>JAQGBJ010003431.1:0-12773 GCA_034698345.1 Sphaeridia pumilis | reverse complement strand
CGATTACAGTGAAAGTTACTCAAGAGGAGAAGTGTCGAATTTTTCAAGGTTTACCTTTTGGTTCCGGTGCAAAAAAAGGTCTTGGTAAAAACTCGCAGTCTCGCTTATCTCGAACCAATGTAAAATATTTACATTTACTTTAACAGGGGTTTGATAGACACAAAAAGTTGAGATAGCGAATATCTCGTCTCACTCCTGATTACGCGACAATGTGTGTCTGTTTATTCGCCCAATGTTAACAGATTATATACCTTTGAGCAAACTTTAGAGCTGCTTTCAGATGGAATGACAAACACGAAACAAACTGTCAATGGAAAAAGTTGGAATTCATTCATCAAGAGTAGCTTTAGAAAGGTCGGAATTGAAAAATATATTGACTTCCGTATTAGATCGGTGTATAGCTTTTTCTCTTGATATCGGTCAGATATATACGTGGGCTGTGTATTTATATAATTTACTAACTCACCCAGGTTTCTCTTATGACTTTTTATACGAGACCAAGTAGTAAATATCCAGTCAACAACGCCGAACTCAAACCCACGTAATTTCACCTTGATAAGGCAAAATTCCTTGTACGGACTGAAAATCACGGAATCAAAAATTGCAGTTTACAATACATCACGCTGAACAGTACAAGAAGATGTGTATCCGAAGCGACCTGGAAATTAAGCGCATGCGCGCGCGCTAGCGCGCGGCGCTCGCGCTCTTTCTTCAATTGTGCAAAGTGCAACGTCTTTTAAAAATTAGTCTTGTTGGTTAGCGAAACGGGGAGAGTTATTGTGGAGACGTGCTAATGTTTGGTCCGCACTTTGCCCCTTAATATGGAAGTAATGTAGGCTGGTGTGGGTGGATGACGAGGAACAAAAATCAAAGTCAAGTGGCTATAATGTTAATGCACTGGAGTTGGACCATGGGGAATTTTTATAAGCGACAACAATGCGTGTTTGTTTGCTTGAAAAATGTATCCGAGTACCGAAATGGAATTTAAAATGTATAGGAGCTGGGGCCAAAAGGGTTGAAAAATATTTTGAAGATGCGAGCGTTATGTTAAGGGGTCAAATTAGTTGAGCAAAGGTTATAAGGTTGTTGAAAAGGGGGCGGCGCTTTGAATGGTGCATTGTTGTTTGTATTGTTGTGAGGTGGAAGTTTTAGATGCGCCGTTAAATAAACAAAATTTAATTCTCTCATGTGTGTCTTCTATGTCGAAAGCCTGAAATAACCTGGGAAGGAGTCAAAAGTGCGAAAACAGTTTTATCGCTCAAGCAAGATTAAATTCCATTCGGCTTTGATAAAAATGCCGGTTTGCTGACAGAGCAAGTTGATAGAGCAAAATAGAATCTTTTCAGAAACCGCCAAAGTTTAATGCGCTAAAAATTATATCATTGCGGAAATAATGTGTGAAATATGAGCATTGATTTGAGGAACTGAGGGATGAATTGGCCTTTTGTCCTCAAGGTTTTTATGGCCAAGTGATGTTTGAGTCATCTGGACCAAGTTTGATCAGGCTTCAATGAGTATAATCGAATAAAATTAGGATTCATAAAAAATTCATGGCAATGACGAGGACCAATTAAAGCAAAATTTTTGAACAGCTGCATGAGTTCCAGCTATTGAGCAGAAAAGTATATTGAAGAAAAATGGCTTATGCTACTTGAACAGAAAAGAATCAAGTGTTAGAAAGTCCAACTTTTCATTTTTGTTTATTCAATTACAATTATCATTGATAGTTAATGGCATTAGCACTTAAGCGGCTTTTGCCGTAATTGGAATGTGTGTGTCTCTGGTTTTTATTCTGGGCGAATCGTCTGCAACCACAATATGAGAAGACGAGCACGTGGCGAGACAGTTTGCAAATATTTGCGAAAATGACTCACCTGACTTATAATTGCATTATCTGTGTTTTGCGAGAGCGAGACCTTCCCACGTATATTATAAATGGAGCTTGCTAAAGGATAGCCGGTTTATGGGTTAAATGACGTGATGATAGGCGTTGTAGGTTCTAATTCAGCTGTCGCCACAAAAAAATTATAGCGCAGAATATTCTGTCATCACTTACCATGTTTGTAAGTAGTAAGCGTTAATTTGTCCAGCTCCATTAAAATGGCAAATGATGATCCACAGGGTTTTGGCAAAATTTGCTCATTCATATTTAATTTTTAGTCAAACATTATTTTTTTAGCCCGCCAAAGGTGTGTGAAACACAAACCCACAATACAAAGCTAAACTTGTATTCAAACTTTGAGCTGGTCCAACATTGACAAATGTCCTCGGTTTTGAAATTAACCATTGAGCAAGCAACAAAACCATTGAAATTATACACACGGGTAGAGAAGAAGGTGTGACACCTTTTCTGTTGTCTGTAAATTATATCTCACCTGAGAGACATTTTGAATTCTCGATGCCCATTCCAGCCTGCAATCCGAGCCCAATATAAATTGCGCCTTCAAAAATACAAATGTGTGTGTATAAACAGAAGCCAAGAAATCCTGTGGTTACCAAGGCGGGATTCCAAGTTTATCAATGCCGGAAATCTGTGTTGTAGCAGCCGATCCTTGTGCATAAAACATGGAGAGAGAAACCTTTGTGTATATAAATTCATTGGGTTCCGATTGGCAATTAAGGTACTGGAGAGAGAGAGAAGCTTGACCACGTGCGTGCGTTTGAAAATAGGCAATTCTCGTGCATCTCGGCCAAATGAAGCTAGTAGATATATGTAATAATGTATAGGCCATCAAATTCTCCAATTTCGATCACCATTAATTTTACCTAAATCTCCTTTTATGGCTTCAAATTTTCGCACCTGAAGTTGAGCAGGGGGTAAACGAGAGGTAATTGGAGGCGAAAGTATGTACGTAATGCACAATGTACACGACTTGGAATTGTAAGTGCGTTTTGAACTAATGGCATTTTTGTATGGTATCTTTTGCTCCTGGCTGCGGGTCAATTGTGTATGGATATTTTGGATGGAAATTTATGAGAAGGTGGGTGGGGCCATGGCCATTCCACTTGACGCGTAAGGTGTGTTTTGGGAAGATGGGAATTGTGGCTGACACTTTGGAAATTCTGCTGGAAGGGTAGAAGGGTTTTGTCTGAGGTTTTTAAATTGGGCTGGAGGTTCAAGTTTCAGAATTCAAAAGAAATTAATATTTTAAAAGCAATCTGTTTCAATTGTGCAATTTTGCAAATCCGATTGTTTGGATATGAAAGAAAAATTGCAAGTGCAAATTCCAAATTGTGCTCAATGCCATTTTGCTTTATAATTTCTATGATTGATGATGATTCCAAAGAAATCAGTTTCATTGGTCAGTAACGCATTTCGAAAAATATGTACATGCAGCCTGAGGCGCGTGGCTCCATGAAAAAAATTCATGGGAACGTCCATGGTCCTGTGACCATGTGAGACACTCCGAAGTCGTGATCACGTGTTTCCCCTCTCGGATTGTATCTTTGTTGTTGTGGTATCCATTTCGAAAGGTCAGAGGTCGCCGGCGCGTCGAAATATTATCTTGTCATCCTGTCAAGACACGTTTTCATCACTTGATTTTGAAATCTCCACTTTTGTACCTGTTCAAATCAAACCTGTCGTCAGGTTAAACCGATCCTGCTCCAAGTCAAAGGTCACAAAGAATTTTTCCCCCTCAAATGTATTTGGATTCATCCAAGCTGGAAACAAGTTCCGTTACAAACGAGACTTGGAAACAAATGTATTCATCTTGTTTTTAATCAGTTTTTTGCGAAACTGATAGACAGCAATGGAATCGGTCGAGACTTGAGCACTTAATCGTCCCGCGACGCTTACTGATCACAGACGCTTGACACAAGACAAAGCCCATACGCTTAATCACTGCGTTCAATTTGGTCTTGGTCTCTCTAAAATTCCATCTTTGGCTGCTACTATTTCCTACATGACTTGAGCTTGAACCTGCCCAGCTTCTCAGTTTGAGTGGCGGCTCTAATCCCAAAAATTGGCAACCAAAATCTATATAGTTGCAGCAACAGCCTGGAAACAAAAGCGTCAGCTCATCTTGTTTTGGCCGAGTAACAACAAGCCTACATCTTTGTATATATTATTAAACCCACAGCGTACAGTTTTTGTGTATATTAATATAGGCGTAAAAAGTAGCGTTACATCTGAGGCAGTATTAGTTGCTGACACAACGACTGGACTTGATCTAGCAATCTAGCCAAGCATCGGTTTGGCATAAACTCACGTTCAGTATTTTCCGGCAGTAAATAAGAGGGATATGTTCCGGGTATCGGTGTAACTCCATACTAAAACTGCATGGAAATTGTACAAGTGTTAGAATATAACAGGAGCTACGGATTTTATTTAGCCGTAAAAAAATGTTATGGATGTCCGCTAGGAGTCCGCACCCAGTTTCCCATCGTCTGATGGACCTTGAATATGGATGCATATGCGGAACAAATGGGGAAACGTTTCTTACTTATGTTAGCTTACTAAAAGCACGGCAATATAATATTTTCAATGGTAATTAAATTTCGCAACCGTTCAAATATTCTTCAATGTATAGTTGTAAGCTTAAAGGATCAGCAATGGATCGCCCGGATTTTTCTCCAACTCCCTATATTTTTTACAAACTGAGACTACAACTGAAAGTGTTTAAAAATGTAGAAAAAGGTTCAACGAAATTGGCTTAATTTCGCATACTTCCAGTTCCCGCCCAACTCAATACAACCCCGAAATTCGGAAGTATTTTGCTGGAAAGAAGAAAGCTTTTCCGTTCATCTGGCGGACGTTATCTGTTGACAGGATCGTCTTTTCCTGTCGTACACGCATATTTTCTCTTTTTCTCAACCAACTTATGCATAGATAGTCAAGTAACTGGAGAGACAAGAAAAAGAAGACTGAAAAAATCTCGAGAACGGAAAGGTGTAATCTTTTGGAGATCTTGTTCAAGTATAGTTGCTAGTTTCTTGGCTGGTTAAAAGAATATAACGCGAACAAGGTTCCTTCGGAACGTTGAAGCTTCTAGAAGGCTCAATGGGTTGGACAGGTGCACTAGATTTCCAGCTCAGGCATAATATGTTTTTGTCCGGAAAAGTAGAGCTACTTAGGGCACGGACAATTCGGATTTTGAAACTGTAAAATTTCAGACGGTCTGGCGGCTGAAAAAAAGATTTCGGCGGCGGCGACAACAAAAAGAACAAAGGATTCAAAGCTTGGCGGCGGCATCAGCCCATTAATACACATTGACAACAATGTGACAACGAGTCGGTAAACTGTGATAACTAGCGCCCAAAAATTCGTAATTCTGAAACGACCAACGGTGATGACCATTGAGAACATTTCTTGACAAGTGTTTTATGGTCATGATGATGACTTATGCGTTTCCAAGTCGCGTGTACCGATGTGACTTATTGTGAGTGACGACAACGTGTAAATGGATGCAATAAATTGCAATGGTCAATGGCCAGACATCCATTTGCCAATTATTATTACGTTTAAAGTAATAAGTGCAAAGTAAGTAATAATAATTCAAAAGCTTGAAGAATCGTCTCGTGCATGACTTTTCACACCCTCGTGTCAATCAAGTTTCGGGCAATAAATTATAAGTAACGTCGTCCAACTGAATGCACGCGATTTTCAGAATGGACAAAAATAATACCTTGCTGGACACCAAGGCTTGAAAATAACATTTGTCATTTTGCTCGTTGAAATTTTGCTGAGCTAAAATTAAGGAACAGGAAACATTAATTAAATTATACAAATTGTCTTAAAGCAAATTAATGTTAAAATGAAGCTGTTTCTAGTTAGAGTTTAGAAGGGGCCCATAAATCAAGCGTCAGAATTCGCAAACTGTAACGTTATAGTTTCAAGTGTTTGATGTCTAGACATCCTTGCAAAATCAAGAACGTCTAAAGTCGGCTTCAATTGCTTCTTGTGCTGGTCCAGAATGTTTTCCGTCGGTGCATTAAGAATATCCTTGGGCAAACATAGGCGAGCCTTACTTTTAGTTCCTTCACCTCGAAAGGCATAATGCAAAATTATATTACTGTTTGTCCACTTACTGACGTTCATAGTCAGACAGACATTAAAGGGAAAATGCACGTGATGTCCGCGGTTGGAGGCTCCAAAACGCTTAAATTGCACTTTGAGCATGCGAAACTATACGCGTAAGCGCGTAAGCCGATATTTGATATCTAAATCACGATGACACGAGATGAGGGGAATCATACAGTTCTCAAATATCAGCAACGCTTGTTCAACTGTCAAGTGTATTAAATCATACTTTAATCCACAACACACAACAAAGTCTTGTTACAAAATGTTAAATGTCAAGTGCAAAATGGGCGGGCTTGCGAATTGTACAAATCGAGTCATGTCCACGTCCACCCCCGCTTTCCGTATTTTTCATCCCATATAAAATACATGCGGAAAGGTTAATTCAAGATTGCGTAAGGTGCGGATCTATTTTTATCATCGATGACAAATATAACTTACACATTTCCATCATTGTCGGCTCTTAATGAACCTTATAAAGCGCAGGTTGGCTAAAAAGGAATTTTGTATGTGCCATATTGTGCAAGTGAAAGATTGACTGATTCTTTCCGCTTCACATTATTCAGGCTTGATTTGAAGCCATTGAGAAGTGTTTAGAGGGATTGAAAAATGTCGGAAGGTGTTTTTGGAATTCTCGATGGGCGTGCATCCGCATGCATTAAATGCAATTAGTCTTTTGCGTCCCCTTCTCCTTCAGCTCTTCTCCATGTATAAGTGTATTTACATTTCAATCAAAAAAACATACCTTTCTTCAGGTGACTGCTAATGTAATGTCACTTGGTTAAAGAAGCGAGAAGACACGAGGCTGGCCATAGAGTTGACAGCATTTAATTTTAAACTCGATGGTAAAGCTGGAGAACCAAAGCGCTAGCAAATTTTTCGATGGCAAATTAAGCCATCGAGTAAACACAAGGAACATGTCGTCGCCGCCCCTGCATCAAGTACATGTAAAGGGTTAAACGACGAGTGTTTATCAAGTCCTCAAGATTCTTTGTTGTTGTGATGATGGAGTCTGTCGGTATGTATTTTCTATGGCCGAGTCATAGAAATCACGGGGACAAGTTTCCTACCGTTCAAGACTACAAACACAAGTACGTGTAAAACTACAAAGCCTTAAATACCTTTGGGATCAGAAGGCTTTCAGAGCAGTGCTTAAGGTTCCATAGTTGTTAATTCGGTGTGTACTTGCGACTTGGAAAAGTCTCACAAAATACACAGATTTACTGGAACGACGCGGGTATTATGTACGTACAGAAAGTACCGAGACTTGATGATGATGGAACTCGGAAGATAATAGAAAAAGATTTTGTTGTAGCTCAAGCTCAAGCTCATCGGTGTTTGTAATAGGCAAAGCTGCTGCAAGTACTTGAGCAAATAGCCGCAAGGAGCTCCGAAGGCGTTTTTGGTGGATCGCGGCTAAATCAACAAGGAAGGAGGCGGATTGTAGCTAAAATTGTGTATGTGTATAAACGGCTTATAATTTTTCCATCCAGTGGACATTTTGGCCAAATCTCATCGTTTTAAGCTTGGTCCACCAAGTCGAGTGGCGAGACAAGATATACGCAAACACGCAAATCTCTGCCGCCTCAAATACAAATTAAAGGCCTCAAGGGCCCCGCTTCTGGGATTCTTGAGCCGGAATCTGCTTGCCATTTTTGTAAATGGAAAAAGCAGAGCAAAAGCGAGTAAATGTAAACGATAGAGAAAACGCGTTATGGATGAGAAGCGGATTCCGTCGATATTTTGGCGCCAGGAAGTCGCCCCTAGTTTTTTACCCTCTTTTTGGCGAAAGCCGCTTCTACGTGTATATATATGCGACGGAGAAAGCAATAGCTGAAAGTGCAATAGTGGAAACTGGCGGTGGAGGCTGTGCTCTTCGAAGCGTATGAAAAGAGATGTTACAGAGGAGGCTAGAATATGCCCGAGATTCACTTCTTGTTGAGAGGGAAAGTTTCCTACAGAGAAGAAAGATAAATATACATGTCGGGCAATAGCGAAAATGGCTGACTGACTGACTCAGTCAGTCCAGTAAAAGACTGGAAGATTCACCCTGCCTGTAGCCGCCCTTACGGTTCGAGAGAGCTTTATTATGGGCTTTCACCGCCCGGCAGCCCGCATTTGGGGTGTTTTGAGCCGCTAGATTTTGAAGGAAATGCCTGTAGTTTTGAATGTAGCGGGTTTTTGACGAGGGCTCAAGCTCGACAAGGTAATCTTGTTATGAAAATACATGGGAACATGAATTATTGTTCTGCATATCTTGTTAGGGTTCAAGAGGCTACCAAATTAAAAATCAATACTTGGTAAAGATACAAGACAAATAGGGACAAAAATGAACAATAGAAAATAATTTTTAGATGCATTTATATGTGAAGAAGGAGTAAGGACACTATCATAAATTTTTACTGACTTGCAGCTTATACGGCTGCTACTAGTAAACAAGCTGGGTTATGGCTCATTGAGCTTTGGTCTTGCCGGAAACGAACCAGCACAAATAAAAAATAGTGTTTGTGAAAGGTGGATTTTTGAAGATTTTGGAAAATTTTGGAGCTTTGATCTTCGATGGGATTTTGTTTCCGGGAAAAAATGTCGACTTTGCAAAATTTCGCAAAAACTAAGATTGTACGTGTGAATAATTGCGTGTCTTGCAGTGTAGGTAACTTGAGTAACTGATTCTTAGTTACTTGCTAGACTGCAGGCTGAATAAACAAAATCTGCAATGATTTTTGCAGATACTTGCAAGACTTGTTGTACAAGTAGACACAATGCTTCAGAGCTTGCAGATTTAGCAAAGTTAGCTCCGGTGTTAATAGCATCGTAAAAATAGGCTACTCCGACGCCGGTCATAAAGATACTGCTGCTACGGAAACAAGCGTTAAAATATCGGCGTCACTTCTGTGAGTCAGTAAATACAACAACAACTGCATTGGCAAAAGTTTGCTGAACAACAGAACGATAGAAAAACGTTAACACGTCTATGAGTCACAATCTGCAGAAAATTTTGCAAGACTAGAAAAATTCGCATAAACAAGACACGGGAACTTCAAAGGTTAAATAAAATGGTAAGAAAACTTGATTTGAAATCCATACACCTTTTTTGTAAATTGGCGAATATTTGCAACGGAGGCTGGCCTTTGTAAAATTAACTTCAGACTCAGAAAAACAGATACACTAGATTCAAAACAATTCTAGTTCTCTAGAATCTGGTAGAAACAGTGACGAACAGTGATCTTCACCTTGTTAAACCGGAACGACAGTATGTATCTGCCAAAAGTTGGCTAACGGCACGATTCATTTACAGTGTGTCAAAAAATGTAGGTTGTAATATAATCATCAGCAAGTGGGCATTTAAGCATTTAATCCTGTAGATAATTAACATGCTGTAAAGCATAGAGCAAAACTGTATTGGGTTGAAACATTCTTAACCGACATTATAGTGCTACGCAGTTAGGAGTTTGGCTATTATAGAACTCGACACGTTATTTATTCGCGGGAAAAATTTGTAATTGGCGCGCAAGGAATTCCAAGAAGGCAACTTGTGGCCATAAGCTTCTTCTCGGTTTCTTCAGTTTCTTGAAGGTAACAAATTGGTGCTGATGGCAAAATTAGGAGAAAACAAAGGCACTTTAATGTCTTGTTTGAGAAACATTACTAATTAATGATCCTTGTTGTTTCGAAATTACTTTACATTCGTAGGCCTTGAATTTTGAAAAGTGCGTGAACATCTCCAAAGGCAAAGAAGCCAAGCAAATTTTCAGCATAACAGATTTCGATACATTACGTGAAATGACATCGAAAACAAGATGCGAATTCATAATGCAAGAACATGATTCAGGAACAATAGAATCTTTGGAATTCAGATAAGATACAATAGCCGGTCTATGTCGTTGCTATATCGAAATTTCGCTATGACTTTGTTCAAGTTTCGGCGGCCAAATACCAAATTTTATATGCTTCCTTCCTGTTTCCTGTCGCTCATTTCAATCGGAATTGTGTGCAAGCGGGTTTCTAGTGAAGTAACAATTTCGTACAAAGAGTTGTTGCATAGCATACGCCAAAAAGTTCCCTGTGTCCCAGCAAAAGCTCTAAAGAACCAAATACACTAAAAACGTAAATATATATCCTACTGAATTTTCGCCAAAATTTTGGCAACTGAACAACCAAACTCTGGTCGACTGTCAATCGAATAGAAACTACTACTGACTTTGCTACCGTTTTCGATCCAAACCACATGAGATTATCGCAGAAGAAGCTTCTCTTGGTCCAACACAGTAAAAGATATAATTCTTTTTCCGTTCCGCTAGCTTTGCCGTTTGGTGCAATTATGCCGAGTCAGCTATACTACTAGAAGCTAGAGGAAACTGATCGCTCGGATTTTATGTGTGTTTGCCTTCTCCAAGGACCTTTCGCCTGCAAATACAAAACTGCGAGAACTGCAAGCAGACCTTTATGACATAATCGTCAGAAGCTGAAACGAGTCTATTATAGACGTTAGACGCTGAAGTAGGATTTAAGGAGCTGAAGCGTACATATATGTATTCCGATTCTGCTCTTTGAATCGGCGGAATGTTTATTGTCGGTGGTGAAAGATAACGCAAAAATGATGAGGGCAATGGATTGTACTTGTTAAGGCTGTAAGAAATTACAGTATGTTAAGTATCCACGGGATGTACTTTTGCAAGGTTTCTGTAGGTGGCGTTGACGTGACTGTGACTACCAATAATATTTTGACATACTGTAACTTTAGAAAACAAAGGATTATCGGCATAGACTTGTAATGATTTCCGGTTTTAGAAACTACAGGAGATTGACTCTAGAATGAAATGAAGAAATTGATCCATATTTTTCGCCATTGAACTTGTACGTACCTGAAAATATATACTTATAGTTTTTTTCCTTGGATGCATGTTCTATAATCCAGCAGCAATTTCTAAGGTTTCTACAACTTACAAGAAGATTGCAGAATAGTCTCATTTGTCTGCTTTAGTATTCATTACAAATAGGCGACGTTACATATTCTCCATGCAGAAACTTGATAGAATGAAGAAGAAAAGTGTTGTCTTGAGCTGCATATGCTCAAGTATCAAAAGGCACTCGGAAAACACGACATGTTAAATGATAAAAGAAAAACCCGGGAAGAACATTATAGAAACACGGACATTATCATGTAGATACAAGCAGCGGGAATGCGACGATACATTTTTGGCGGGCTTCCAGAAGGCAAGTAGTTATTGAGATGGGCGAAAAACACGGGATTCTTAAATCAACCCGGGTAACGGGATTCTAAGCAGGCTCGAGGGAAGGTTTCTGGAAGCTGCGAAATTGGCTTCCGAAAGGGTTTGACCGATATGTCAGGGGTCAAATTTTGAATTTGGTTACAAGCAAGCAAGTTTAAACTAGTAGAAGGAAGAAATTAAATTTTGACAAAAATTCCAGACTGGTGCGTGTGAATAAAAAGATGTTTGTTTTTGTTTTTCGTAATTGCGCAAATGGCGAAATGCTTTTTGGAGTCGTGAGATTGTTTATTGGCGAAAGCTTTTGCACAAGATAAAAAAGTTTTATTAGACGAAAAACTGTGGGGCAAAGTACTAGTAAGTGCTTGTTTTCTTCTAGTTTTATATTTGTAGATTTGTAGTAGGAGCTGGTGGCGTAAATAGATTGGAAAATATTCAGCAATAGTCTCAGATAGTAAGTGCATTGACTTTTGCCATTGAGAATGTTGAAAGCGCACAAAAGATACTCAATGGTTGCAAATGGCGGATCATCTGTCAATGAAGACGTCAATTTTCGGAGAGCATTTTTCAAGGGTTGTCATCGATCGGATTTGGTTGGTGTGACGTCAGTGACATGCATCGACATGTCTTTTGGGAGCTTGAAAGAAAAGGGTTTTGTGTGAATAGTGTTAAATGGGCAATTCTCGTGTTCAAAGTGCATGATCTGAAGATAAGCCTGGAAATCAATCAGAGAAAAATCCTAATGCTCAAATGTGAAGAAAAGTATCAGATTTCAAAAATATTCGTGGGCGAGAGACTTGGGGCTGCATTTCCGCAAACTCTCAAAAACTCTAGACTCTCGATGCATTTTCCTGTAAACATTCAAGGCATTTAACACGGTTTAAACTTGAGAAATCTGTCAACATCCACCTACATTGTCTAGTCTCTCGAGCCGGTCGATTGAACTCATATTTCGGAGGAAGGTTTTGGGAAATCGAAGAGAAAATATAAATAGCGGGTGTAATCGGTTCTGAACACGCAACGAACGCTCAGCTCCCATGTCTCGTCTCATTGACGCATCAGAGAATCGTTAACGCTCATTGAATCGGGCATAGACATCGAGTTTATAAATTCCACGGTAGATTTGGTCCAGATAAGTAAATATAATCATGCGAGTTACGGTTCGCAAAGTAAATGTTGAGAGAAATCATCTTGTCTTGAGCCAATTTCAAAATATTTATCGCCTCAACAGCAACTGTCAACAACAAACTGGCAGCAGAGTTGAGCGCGGTGTAAATAAGGCAGGAATTCAACTTGAATAGACTTGAAGAGCCATGAATATTAGGTGGTGAAGCTGGGTTTGAGATTTATGAAGAGAAAATATAAAAGCGTGGGTGGATTCGGTCAATGAATTCCAAGTCGGCTGTGGAGGTTGTGAAATTTTCGGGAATTGTGAAGTAGATTCAGTGTGTGTCTGGTTTTTACCAGGTGGTTTTAACCACCTGTCCAAAACTGGTTAAAACCGTCCAAAACGAACATGC
>JAQGBJ010003430.1:0-12774 GCA_034698345.1 Sphaeridia pumilis | reverse complement strand
GTGTACAATTCGATGTAGCCGCGGTAAATGTAATGGCCGATTTCATCCTTCAGTGCGTGGACGATGGCAGACTTGACTCGAGCGTTTTCGATTTCCGGTTTGAACTTGACTTCGTAGTGTTGCAGATTCCAGGCCGTCATTTCCTCCATGTCAAAGTAGTTGCACGACAAACGGACTTCCTTGCCGGCAGTTCCTTGCTTCGCCCACATTCCAGTTGCCTTCTTTCCCAGGTTGAAGAAGCCGCCCGTAAAAGCGCCGGTGCCTCGCTTGCCTCGAGTCGCCCCGCGAGAAGCCTCAGTTCGAGCGTCGTCCGCTTGTCCAGGCGCCATTCTTTCCAGCGTCGCTTGTGCTTCGGCCAGTTGCTTCGCGTATTCTTCGTCGACCCGAGTTGGTTCAGGCCCAGCAAATGCAGCTCGTCCACGGCGACCGCGACCACGTCCCACGCAAGAAGTCTTGTCCTCCATTTTCTTCGATTTGGTGCTTCAACGGACTCGCAACGGAAAGATCTTCAGCAAACTGCTTCAAAGACTCCTCGGCTCTCGTAACCTGCAAAACCATAAAAAACACCGAATGAGTAAAAATTTCCAAAACAAACAGACAAATTCACCTCCTCAGCATTCGTTCAAAACGATTTACACTTTTACTAAAAACTGAAATTTTGAAAAATCACAACTTACCAAATTCTCCAACAAGCGATACCTCCTTCAGCTCAACTTCCAACAGCAACTTCAAGCTTTCCCAACAGCAACTTTGAATTACAAACTTTCAAACAACAAATCCTCCAACAAAAATCTTGAATCAAACCAACAGAGTTTCGACAAGCAAAATCCGATCAGCAAAGAGACAGAGTTTCGAACAACACGAAATCCAAAAAGTGAATGATGTCTTGCCATCGTCGGAGCTGCCTTTTATACCCTCCGCCGCTCCGCTCCAGTAGGTCTTCTCCAGGTCCAGCCGAACGATAATTCTCCGGGGGCCAACACGTTTAAACGCGTGTTAAAATTAACGACCACTTTATCCCGCCCCATTCCAAGCACGCCGTGTTGACCATTGGCTTTAATGCTGCTTGAGGTACTTCAAAGTGGGTGGCAACTCTTTCGGTTACTTCCACCCACTCCACCCGTCCACCCGCCTCCGTAACCGTTAATGTTAATTTTGGACCCTGATTTCAAACCCCCGGACTTTTTGGACTTTGGACTTCATCTCAACAACACGTGGTCGCTTGTTGCTACAGAAACCAGCCGTTAAGAAGTCAACGAATATTTCGTCCCTCTTCAAGCAACCCCTTGATACGGCAAAATCGGTTTCCCCATCTTCTTCCACTCCGATGCTACAACATACAGTTTCATATTTTCAAAAGTCGACCCCCGAGAAATGTCAAAACGTCGCAGATATTCCAAGAAAACAAATTACAACGGCCAAAACCGAAATGTCATGGCAATTTTAGATTTTTGCACCAATTTAGCACATAAATTCACTATTCTTCTAGCCGATTATTGCCAAGTTAAGATGTAACGGAGTAACGGATAGAAACATTGATCAGTTACACCATTTCCACATTATAGTCTTCAGCAATGTTACTGTAACCTCTTATGCAAGTATATGTTCATCACATGAAACTTCATAACCAGAACGAGGGGCTCATTTTGGAGTTGATTCCAGTGTCGGATAGTCGTAGATCGTAGAGCCACAATTTTTTCCTGCTGAGCAGAAGCTCTGCAGAAGCTCTGTGGTGGTCTTCATGGACGGATCGAATATTTCTTGCTTAACGTTTTCGAAGATAGCACTCACTCAATGAAGAACTTGAAGAAGCAAGTTTCTAAGGATCACAGTTAGAGAATTGTTTCTTGATCAAAACTAGTAACTTTGCTGACAAAACTTTGGAAAAGCTAGCACATCTCAAAGTTTCTAAACGTGTCGTTTTACCATCCTTTAAGTGCTGTAACAACAAAACCAGTGGTTGTTGGCTAGCAGAAGTAAGAAGAACGAACATCATGGATGACGAGTAAGTAAATTCCTTTTCTTGAAGCATTCTAAATTCTAGAGGTCTATAGCGTTATCGGATTTGCGTGACTGAACGAGCTTTAAAAATCTTCAATTGAATTTTTGTTTTGATTTGGCAGGAACTCTAACATGGAAGTAGACCAAGCATTGGATCTGAGGGTCGAATCACGAAGAGCTCTGCCGTGTCATCAAGAACTGAATCACTCCAATCATGAGCCGAAAAGACAATGTAAGTTTGATGAGTTCTGAAAATATTCTAGCATACATACAGTAAAATCAAGAGATTGAACTATAGATCCAAGTCTACGTTGCTGTGAAAGTTTCTAGAGATCTAACAGTTTTGTTTTGATTTGATTTCCAGTTGTGAGAGTCCGCAGGGCAATTCCTTCGCTCTTTGAAGTCTTGGTTTCTCCTGAAGGCGCAATTGATCATGATACCACAGATGTTGAGTTTAGGTGCAAGAACGGCCAAGTTGTTAAGGGACATCGAATAGTTCTGGCGCTATCATCCACTTTCTTTACTGCGTTCTTCAAGTACCATGTAAGTTAATCGCATAGAATACGATTATGTACTCATTCAAAGACTTGAAATTTGACCAATTTCTACTACTATTTTTCAGGACGTGGACCAGAAAACGACTGTCTTTGTACCCAACGCATCTGCTGAAGCCATCACCAACGTACTCGAGTTATGCTACAAGCCAAAAGTTATCCTGCATTCTGAAGAACAAGTACGAGAAGTGGTCTACTGGCTCAAGCAGTTCGGCTTCAACCAGAACAGTATCGATGGAGTTGAGAGATTCTGGCCTTCAGATGAATCGTTGTGTCGAAAGCCGAAGTTACCGTCGCTTCCATCTATGGTGCAGGACCTGGATGGCACCAACAGCCAGATCGGAGCTCACGAAACCCCAATGGACCTCAGCGGTTCAGGAGAACAAGACTCTCAACTACCAGAAGCAATTACGACTCGAGAACAAGATGGACAGTTGCCTCAAGTAGAAGAAGTTGACAAGAAAGACAAAGTTACGTACTGGCTTGCAGTTGCAGATGCTCATACTTCGAAGCCCAGAATCCTGAACCGAGAGTCTGATCTTTTACCTGGATACAGCGAGGAAGACACTGCTACTTACTGGTTTGGGGACTTGAGTGTCACTAAGACTTACCGTCCACTTCCGTTGAGCTCTGCTGATTCCGAAGAAAAGTCTACTTCACGCTACAACTCTGGCGATCATCAGGATGGTAAACCATGTCATCCAGTGGATCACAGCTCCAGTACCATGTCATCGCTCTTCGCCAGAAATCCTCAAGGCCTTTCTTCTGCTGCCAACAAGTTTCCGGTTATGAAAGCTCTTCTCGATAAACCAGTAACTTCAGCAACTATCAAAACCGCTGCAACAGCCATTCAGAAGATCAGGAAGAGTCGCCAGCAGCGGATTCCATCGGAAAGCACCAAGAACATCAGAGAAAACGACAACAAAGACCAAGAACGAATCCGATGGGTCTACGGCTGCCACGTATGTAAAGCTTCCTTTAGCTCGTTCGTGAAGTCATATGAACACTGGACCGAGTCACGAGAGTGCAACACAGTCCCGTACCAAACTGCTTTCTTCAAGTATCGCCAAGGAGCTTTCGGCCGCTACCGCTGTCCACTGTGTACCAAACATTACCCTTCGCTTTACAGTTTTAGCATCCACTGCTTGCACAAGCATCCGGAGTACAAGAAGCTACTGACTCATGTGATTTCCGAGGATAAAATCGGGTGTTTGACATGCCACTTCAAGTTTGTAGGGCCTACAGAGTTTCACAATCATCTTGGGCCAGATATGGCATGTCACGGGCCACCAAAATGATCTGCTGTTTCCGATGCGTAAGACGGGCTCCGAGGTCAAGCTGTAAACCTAAGTAGTACTTGATCACTGTCTGTAATATAACCTTAGGTTACTTCTAGTTTGTTTTGATTTTATGAAATTCGCCCACAATAGTGTCAGAGCATATTTACCTAGTTGTCTAAGATAGTATTTCCATGGCTTTTCAGTACTGTTAATGATTAATACTGAATCTTCCAAACTTTAGCAACGTTTAAGTGTTGTATGTATGTATTTGTCACTTCCAAAATGTCATAGCGTTGAGGATTAGACTATAAGTTGCAACTTGTAAATCTATAAGTGTTTGCTATCATGCGTATATACCTCAGGTAATAAAACTTCAAACCTCAGTACGTCGTAGACTTTTCTAACGTAGTATTTATCCTTTCGCTTAACACAGAGGCAGTAATATTGCATATTCAGTCAACGCATCAGCTTCATTTAGACGTAGCGACAATTGATATATCTGAGTACGATTGTAGCCATTTGGATAGATGGAACCTGTTCAAGCTCTTTCAGAAACAGACTGTATCGCATCATAAGTCAATAGTTTAAGAATCTCGATTTGCAGTAGATATCAATTATCAAGCATTAGAAATCCAGTCAGATCCATTGGTTCTCCAGCTGCAACATCAGCGTCGGATCGAATCGCTGTTGAGGGCGGCTTCAACGGTCTTCTGTCTCTTGGTTTGAACGCCTTCTTGATAAGTCCTGACTCATGCTTCTTCAAGTGCTCCTGTAGTTGCCCGTTGTTCTTGAAAGTTCCACCACACCTGGAGAAAGCAAATCAGCTATGTGAAAAATCGAGTTAGCGAACGACAACTCGAACTAACGCCTGACGTACTTACATATCGCAAATAAAAGGCCGAAGACATTCATGAACCTTTTGAATGTGTAATTTCAGCTGTTGTGTGGTTCGGAACGCCTGTAAAAGTAAAAATTACATCAAGTTTCAGCATTACTATCTGACGAGACCGACGACACCCGTAATTATGATGAACAGGGTCAGAGCTTACCCAATCACACTTGTCACATTTAAAATTTCGTGGTCCATGAGCTCTTCTGAAGTGAAGGTCCCTCAGTCCTTGAGAAGAGAAGCTTTTTTGGCATTCTGCACAATGACATCAAATAACAGTCATGCACTTAAATATGGAACTTTATAGGACTAGCAGTTTCACGAGTTCTTACCAGAGCAGACATGAGCTTTTTCTCCGGCGACTTTGTGAACCTTGATTAAATGCTGATTTCGAAGTGACAAAGAAGAAAACTGCTTTTCACAGTTTTCACAGGGCCATATCTTCCTTCTTCCTTCATGAACATTTTTCTTATGTTGTCTCAGAGATGTTTCCGACACGAATGTCTGAAATCAGAAACTCGATGGAGCGACACAGGACACCAGACCAGATTTGCGAGATTTGTTCATGCAATTACGCTCACCTTTGCACATAAATCACACTCAAGAGTCTTGGAACAGATACAAGCAATGGCAGACCTTCTCGAGCGAGCGCGACCGCACTGGGCACATACGGCAACACTTCCTGAATGCTTGGCCATATGTTCCAAAAATTTCGATTTGTCTTCAAAGTTCCGGTTACATTGAGGGCAGTAAGTTGAACTTGTTGATCCTGAAATTTTATGAAATGAGAAACTTCAAATTAAAACATAAACATTATGAGCAGTTGAAGTTGAAACTATGTTACTTGATATGTGAGCTGAAGAAATATGTGCTCGAAGTTGATCGGTGGTACGGAAGAGTTGCAAGCAAGGTTTTGACGATTCATTTTCTTGAATATCACAAATTGACCACCCATGGCTTCGTACATGTTGAGCCCATTCTTGGTCAAAATTAGCAAACGATTGAGAGCATATCAGACAAACGGCTGGACCGATTATCGGAAGTCCTGGCACTTCATCCAAAAGTCCGTCAGAATAAAGCTTCAGCGCTAACGAATCCATTGAATCTAACGCAAGTTCTAGAAGAGGAATAGGTTTTATGATCAGATATTGAATTTCATTCATGTTTAAGTTTAAATGTATAAAACTTTTAAATACCTGAACAGTGTTTTTCTTCCATGTGATGCTTCATTTCTATCCGGGATAAAGTCATTTGATCGCAGAACTTCTCTGTATCATTATTTTGGATGTCGCAAACAAGCCCGTTGTGATCGTCTTTCGCGTGTTTCAACCACGAATTTCGGTCAGCGAATGACAAGATCCGTTTGCAACATTTGCAATACGCTGGATACATTTCGGATTTCCGCTCTATGTAAAGTAAAATATATGATTCATCCGTTTCTTCTAAATACCCCAACCCCAAATCAGTAAGTTCAACTTACTCGACCCACAAACATTTTGGTGAAGTTCCAGGAGGTTCTCGGTGTCAAACACTTGCTGACAAAATCCAGTACACTTTATGTAAGAAGCTAGTTGTCGTCCACACATTAGTAAACCATGCTGTTCTTTCATGTGTTGCACATACGTTGCACTACTTGTCAAACCAATTTGGCCACACACAAAGCACTGCTTATACAACAGGCCAGGATCTGAAAACATTCCAACAAGAATCAAACTATCGAGCCACAGACAAACAAGCGAAAATCTTACTGAAGAACTCACCTAAGAACGACAGAGTTTGCTCTACCCAATCGACATCCATGGGAAGTCCATGTTTATTTCCGGAGTGAGCAATCAAGGCTTCTCTAGTTGGGAAAGAGTGAAGGCAAGTCCTACATTCAACTTCATGGAGGCACACGTAGTGTTTATGGGCCCGTATCAAATGCGCTCCGAATTCCCATCTGAACTTGGAAGCTCTTTTACTGAATAAACATCCAGAACATTTCAAAAGATTCTCACTGGCAGTTTCTATTGGGTAAAATCCTGAAGAAAAAGCATTGAAAGTTAGTTAACAATCCTACAAAAACCTTAATTGTGAATTCATTTCAAGATCACCTTCTTCACGTATTTCGTTGTGAGCAAATTCTACGTGGTTGCGGAGTTCTTCCTCAAAATCAAACAGTTCTCTTCTTTTGACACAATCTGGCGTTAGCGTACACACATACAATGCATGTTTGTCCTTCAGATGCTCCGCGAAAGCGTCTGACAGCATCTTTTCGGATCCAATACAATCCAAGTGCGGGCATTTAAAGCGCTTGTTGGACTGTGCTCCCGCAGTATTTTTCCAATAGTTTCTAAGCAACCTGGGCATGTAATTCCTGACAGTTTCTTGGCTGAGATGAATACCTGCGATAAAGTTGAAAAGCAATAAAACTAGGAACTGCCACTATGCTTTTAGTTTCTATTGCTTCAGGCCTCAAGCTAAGCTTACGTAATGAATGCGAGGCGACATGAGCATCAAACTTGCTCTTTTCATTGAACACAGAACAACATTTCTGCCCTTCGGCTGTATCTTGGTAGTCACAAACAAACACGCCAGTTTCGTCTTCTACTGGAACTTCAGGATGTATCGCTGTTAAGAAGAAATCTGTTGCGTCGAAACCATCAGGGGAATCTGCCCGGTCGTCTTCTGGTATTGATGCTGTTCTATAATTGCATACAACAATTCAGTACCATCCTTGACGATTAAAATCAGTGTTTCAAAACCAAAACTCACTCGGCTTCCGGTTGGTCTTGACAAACTAGCAATTGAACATCAAACAATTCCGAAGCTGCTGATACAGGTCTCAGTTCGCAAACGAAATGCCGTCGATCTTCTACGAGAAGAAACACATAAAAAGTTTAAAAAAGTTACAAGGTGCATATTATTTCAGACATAGATTGAAATCTGAGAGTGAATGCAGCATTCGACATACCGATGGCCTTCTCACGGTGTTCAATGAACGGCTGAAGATTTTCTCGGACATCTTCCTCGACAACCGCAAGAAAATCATTTTGTAGATCAGCATAGATTTGATTCAAGATTTCGTTGATTTGAGATTCTAGCTGTATAGCTTTCCGAAACGAAGAAAGTAAGTAGTTTATCCGAGTAGAACAAAAGTCGCAAGCTCCAATAAGATCTCGATGCTCCAAGTCTGGTATGGGAAAACCAAGCAGTTTCCAGACGTTAACCAATTCTGAGAAATTTTCCCGATTCTGCGGATTATCTTGACTTGCGGGAATGTTATTCAAAAATTCTGCACAGAAAATGCACATTTTCTGTGATGGAGCCATTTTAGATTATATAGAACTTATAAGCAACTAAACACAAAATCTGGTGTTTTCAAACCGCATGATTGAAACCGTGAAGACACGTGCAACTTTAATTAATTATATATATTTAATCGGCAAATATGGCGAATCAGGCGTTCACTAATAAGCAATCAACAAGACGACTGTCTGATCTTTCCCGCGGATACTTCTCTCCTACGTAAACAAACTCGATATCCTTGCGTTACGCGCGAATAGTATTTTGGCTTTGACTCGTCAAGATGTAAACAAAACTTTCTCTCGTTGCACACGTGTCGCCGCCAATTTTTGCCTTTTTGCTTTTGTGCGTTTTTCAGGCAAAATGCTTCAACAAAAATGTTTCATCTGCTGGAAACCATTACCAGACAATTCAACTTGCAGTGGCGACAACTTCAACACGAAAATATCTTTGAAATCAGTCCTCAATTTGTTGAAAATTTCTTACACGTCTTTCGTGGGTGATTTTCATGAGGGGGAAGATTCTGCAATTTTTAACGATGCATGTTTGTTCTGTGAGCATTGTTGCAATCTGATTGACCTCTTCGAAGATCTTGGAAAAAGCATGGTTGTCGTTAAGCAGAAGTTTGTCGACCGAGTTGCTGCTGGATACCGAAGACGTCGAAGAAGTACTGAGAATGCTGATCCCCGAGCAAAAGTTTCAGACCAGGCTGCAGATCGACTTGGACAATGTAAGTTCAGAAATTTTTGCGCAAGAATACTTTTCTCTATCTTAAATTAGGCAGTACAAGTAATAAAATTTACAGGTTTTACAAGATCTACAGTGGTCATTCGGCAAGAAGATGCGATTCCACCGGAGAAGCTAAAATCTTTGGAGAACATGGAGATTGTTCAGCCAAAGCAAGAAACCGAAGAACTGATCATCTTGGATGATGGTGTTGATGCCTTTTCTGATGGATTTGAACCTGAAGAAGTAACTAAATATGACGAAGACCACGAAACGGGTCCCCCTGTTGAACGGAGAAAGGGCAGACCGCTAAAGTCCGATCCAAGTGAAGAACGTTTGAAAGTCGCAGATCAGAAAAAGCAGGCACATGACGTCGCAATTAGGACCCAAGATACTCGTACGAAGCAAAACAATGATATATTGGAGCGATCGGCGGAAAGTCCCGCACCAGAGTCTCTTCAAGACGGAGGCTCATCTGGAAATTCAGATTCATCATCAGAATGCGAGACCGAGGTGGCCAGTGCTTTGAAAAAGAAAAAGAGACAAAAGAATGATCGAGCTGACCGGAAAGCAATATATCGTAAGAGCCAAGGTGGCAGTACTCGATTTCGATGTGGCAAGTGTACTACTACTTGGACGATCCTGTCCCACCTGGATCGGCACGTAAAGAATGAGCACAACCGGTTAAGCCTCTTGGACCGACCATTTGGATGCGCTATTTGCCCTGCCACGTTCCGCGCTTTTGAAGATCTCAAGAAGCACGTGATTCATTACACGATAGCCAAGGGACATAAAGAAGACTGTTTGCTGTGTGATTTCTCGGATGATGTTCCAGTTCTGACTGGACACTACTTCAAAGAACATGGACTGGACTTCCTCAAGGGCAAGTACTTTGGATGTATTCGGTGTCTTCGAGCGTTCGAGCCGACTGAAGAAAGCAACCGCAGTGGATTTGTGGGATCAGATGATCTACCCGCCTTCAAATCGTATGCTGAAAAACATCGTTGCTGCTCATCACCAGAAGAGCTCACTGTTTCACAAAAGTGCCGGATTTGCCCTGAGACGAGACTTACTGCTGCCGAACTGATCTCACACGAAAGCACACATTTTCCTGGTGTACACTGTGCACTTTGTGATTTTGAATTCAAGACTGAATGCACTTTGGAGGCTCATAATAGGATATTTCATAATAATATTCTGTATATCACGAAAGGCAAAAAGAAAGAAGTTAAGCCCCGTTTACCGAACCAGTCCAGTCTTCGAACTTCCCGTTGCATCGTATGTGGCAAGTGGTTCAGCAATAAGGAGGAACTAGCAGCCCACAGGATGACTCATGAAGCTGAAAAGAATATCGATAGGGGAAAAGGTCCACAGCTGAGCTATCACCAGGCAGTGGAAGACCAATGCCTAATGTGTGGACATGAGGTTCCAAGGCTTCATTTGATGAACCATCATACGACTTCGATACACAATTTAGAGCTGTTCCGCCAATTTGACGATCCATTCTACAGTTGCTTCGTGTGCTTAGCCCCGTTCGAACCAAATGATCCTATGGAACTTCCAGGACGACTACTTCTCAAAGATAAAGAAAAGTTTCTCAAGTTTGCTGCTGAGCATGCAGTCTGCAATCGTGAGCCAGTTTCTGAATTCACTTGCACTCAGTGTGAAGCACGATTTGCTAAACCAAAACTCTTGTTCAAGCATATGTTGGGGAGCCATTCACAGCAAGCAGGGAAGAAGTACCCTTGTAAACTGTGTGAATCTGAATTCGAAAGCAACATTGAATACTTGTACCACCTGAGACAGCAACACAGTGAAAAGATCAAGTTGAAATGCCAGTGCTATCGATGCTGCAAGCAATTCAAGGACGTCGAAACCTTGCAGGCCCATATTCTAGAAAACTCCGAGCAACTTGAATGTCAAGGCTGTGACCAGAACTTCAACGGATTGGAATCATATCAGAATCACAAGTGCAATCTCGACCAGATACCAGAACCAAAAGAAGTCACATCAACTGAAGTCCCAGCGCATTGTTTCCAACTCAATGGCGGCTTCTCTTGTCTTCCATGTAAGAAGACTTTCGACAGCGTCGCCTTACTTTCGCTTCATTTCCAAGAACACCACGACAAGGCCGAAGAACTCAACTTCAACTGCAACATTTGCTCCACAACCTTGACGGGCTCAGAAACCCTTCAGAAGACCGGCGACGAGACTTTCTACTCAACAAATGACAACTTCGAACACGCGGACTTCACTTCGCTCTGTGCTCAGCACTGGAAGACCTGCATTGCGAACCAGGATGAAACTTCGTGTTCTGAAATCGAGGAACCTCTTTTCGAATGTTATATCTGCCACCAGAATCAAGACTCGCCACAATCTCTTGCTGCTCATCTCAACGAACATCACGGCGTATCAGAAACATACCGCTGTCTAGGTTGCTCTTCAATATTCAGTATGCTAAAGATGCTGGAGGCTCACTTGAGTTCGTCCCATAATCTAAACAGGCGTGGTTCTGACCAGCATTTCTGCAGAATTTGCTGGGAACCTTTCCATTCAACTGACCCTGCAATGAAACTTGGTGGTGTTGCTGAACAGGACATGTTGCATTTCCAGACTTTTCTCGATCGACATTTCCAGTGCAAGTCTGATAAGATCAAGCCAAAATGTGGACTCTGTTCGCTTGAAATTGCTTCAGTGCGAATTTTGCTCTCGCATGACGTCAGTGTTCATTCGAAGCAACACTTGAAACATTACTGTGAGCGTTGCGGCAAGGGCTTCCCTGGCGGATGGCATCTCAACAAACATATCCAATCTCATGAAATGGAGGATGGAAAACGAGAGAAGCCAACTTGTCAAATTTGTGGCAAAACCTTCAAGGAGTCACGCTATTTGGAGCAGCATCTGATGAGTCATGACAAACAACCGCCGTTTGTTTGTCAGTATTGCGGGAAAGGATTCAGTGTCAAAGGCAATTTAGCCCGGCATGAAAAGAACCATGTCGCAGTAAAGCCAACGGAAGCTACAGTACCTTGCCCGATTTGTGGAAAGTTATTTGTAACTCAGAGGTACATGAAGTACCATGTCGACTTCACACACGAAAAACGCCTAAAAAGAAAGAAACCCGAGAGGAAGTCAGCCAAGGAACAACCGACCTGAAAACCAAATTGATGAAATACAGTGTATTTAGATATTCTTGTGCAGGGCGGGAAAATGTTGTCATCATCTCATCTGTTGTTCCAGCTAAAATGTTGTTTTCATTTACGACCGGCCGCCGGTGCTTCAATTTCATGGAAAGTCGTCCATAATAAACTTATATCATTTTCGGCGAAAAATGAGTTGAGTGGCAGGTTTTAAAAGTTGTTATTCACATTGACAATGGAGCTAAGAAGCAGCCCTTGCGGGACTTCAAAGGAAGCTTCTTCCGTTTCTTCAAAAAGGACGCAACGAAGTCCTGAGGGTGTTCAACTGAAAGCGTATCCATCATCAATTAAAGCCAAGAAGCCACGCCTACAACAGTTTGTTTTTCGAACGTGTCTCGTCTGCACGGTGGAAGTACAAGCACTTCAGCTTCCGAATCCGGATTCTGTAGACCAACAAATTGAAGCGTTAGACCAACTTTCCACCTTACTCGATCTCGGATCATGGCGCTTGAACATTCGCAATCCGATAAATTGCACCGTCTGCGCTACGTGTCAGGGCAGACTGGACCAGCTAACTTCAGTGATCGACAACATCAAGATTTTGGAGACGGAAGTTAATCTACTGACAGAAGCCCTGTATTCGGATCTGAAAAAGAGTTTTCATAGTGTGGATGATGCAAGTTATTGTGAAGCCATTCGGTATAGAAATTACCTCGTTGGTAAGTTCATTGATTAGATGTAGAGTATTCAAGATGGTTAACAATTACTAAATGAGGTAACGTGAATGTTCCTGTTGCAGAAAACCAGAAGACTTATGTTTTCGAAGCTAAACCGCTCAAGAACAACTTCATCGAGCCAGTAAGTAGTTGGCACGAGGATCAGAATTTGAACCATTCAGA
>JAQGBJ010003429.1:0-12774 GCA_034698345.1 Sphaeridia pumilis | reverse complement strand
AAACACTGATATTCCTCACTATTTCTTCCTTACCATAACATTTTGAGTGATGTGATCTTGACTCTTCACTTGTCAAACAACAACGTCAACCCACGTACTTTCCGTCAGCCTCGGCCATTATCCCAAATTGCCTTAGTTTCAAAAGCTTCCCGCCCCTTAGCCACACAGCCATTCCTGATATGGGCTCAACACTTGACACTATGCACTAGATAGAATTCTTCAATTTCAAAAAGTCAAAGATTGTCACCTGCTCACTGACGTTATCTCCCCTCGATCAACTGTACATTTCTTCAAAAAATTGCATTACATTTTCTTCTTCTGGTGGACAACTTTTAGAAGACGCTGTCGTCGTCGTCGGCGCTTTTCATCTCCGTGAAAAGCCAAAGAAACCGGCCAACCAAACATAACGAGATGAAACGATGACAAAAGAATTCTTTGTAAATTTCTCTGGTAAAATTGAAGGTTATGATGAACAAGACTTGGTTGAAGGCAAGTAGTTTCTTCGTCTCCTACGTTTTTCCCCGTCCCCGTGCTACACGACATTCTGCAAATTATTCCGCAAGAGCGAATCTGGAGAAACTATATATTTTTGATTGCACCTTGTATTTCGTTCCTCCTTCTTCCTGTAAAAACTTTGCTCATGAAACAACGCAAAGATCTACTGCTGCTGCAAAAGGTAAAACTCTGTTGAAAGAGACCGGAAGTGCCAAGTTGTACGAAACACGACGACAACTTCTCACAGACAAAGACAATACTTTTCTCCCTCTTTCTCCAAGACAATTTACAGAATAAGAGAAAGACAGCAAGAAAGTTTCCGCAAAATTATTATGATTTCTGCATAAAGTTTTGCGGACCAACTTTGCCATGAGTATGTTCCACCAACCAAAGTACCGACACGTGGTCGCCCAAGGTTCAGTCAGAATTCACAGAATACAGCAAACCCATAAATGCATTATTATTATGCAATGAAAAGCAAAAAGAAAGTTATGTGGTGCGAACATTGGGAGAGAAGCTTTTTCGGCTCTTTCTTCCTATCTTCTACGACTGGGAACCAAGCGGAAATAAAACGGACCATTAAACTAAAGAGACTAAAGACTTGAGAAGTGCATCTTATTCATACAGGATTGTGCATAGTTGAGAATATGAGAAAAAACCGGGAGATTTTTCAAAGGCGGGACTTTTATAATACCCGGGTAACGTAATGCCCGGACTGAGAGAAACTTTTACCCGAGAAAAGCCATTGGAATATTAAAAGTATTGTCTGTGCATGTCTCTCATATGACTGATATTGCTAGTCGAGTTCCCCTCGGGACTCTTTTAACAAAAAAGTTTAATTAAGAGGGAAACGAGAGGGGAGGAGAATATAGCGGGAAATTTCAATCCCGAAAAGTTAAATTACTCTTAAAGCTCATTATAATGATAAGTTTTTGACGTGGCGCCTGGAGCTGGAGAGTGAAGTTGGCGGAGCAAGTTTCCACGAAGCGATTATCGCAAACCTTCAACAAGGGTTGCCACCACAGGTCAAACTGGGGTGGCGGGAATTTCAAATCTTTGGCGCGGGTTTATTGCGGTTCCAGGCGGGAATTTTGATTTCTGAGCTTCTTCCCTCAATGACCTGTAAGTAAACTTGTAGTAAAGTTTGAGGCGATTTCTAAAAAAAGGCCATGCTTAAAAGTGGTTGTTACTGTGCCAAGAATATAAACGTTTTTCCGGAATGGGTAATGGCAAATGGTATTGCCTGTTCGGATTCCAAGTTTTTCAAGTGCAAAGAATGTATATAAGTCGGGGGAGGGATGAAGGTTAAAAAGTTGGAATTTTTATAACAAGAAAAAGAAGAAAAACCCGGTAGAATCCAAGGGTAGAAAGGGGAAATCCGGTGAGTGTGAGTGCGGATACCGGGATACGCGGCGAGTACGTTAAAAAAGAAGGGTTGCGCTGAGTGTCAACAAGAAAAGTAAAGGTTTTTTCTGTATGTACACAAAGTGGAGTGAAGAAGTAGTTGAGAAGAGAGAGGAAATCTTGTTTGGCAGTAAACTTTTTATAGTGTCAGGGAGTCATAATAATCTTTCTACGGAGACCGATTTGCGGAAACGGAATGTTTTGGACGGGATGGAATTCTGGAGCGTTATTGTTCGAGAACAAGTGGCAGAAGCGCTGCATAGAAGTAGCAGGAGCAGAACAACAGACGCTTTTGACAGAAGGCGCTTCATGAGTGGCGGCGCTGCTGCGCCTTGAAGTACTCAAAGTACTTCAGCAGAGGAGTAGCCGTGTGTCTGTTGACACTTGAGAGGAAATTAGCGCTCTTCCCCGGCGAGAGGATTTGAGAGATGATGTGATTTAATTTTGCTATTGCTAAATGCCGTTTTTGCGCGAAAACTACCAAAGTATTCTCTCCGTAGGTAATACGTCCTTGCTTTTGTACAATCCAAAATAATTTACCGACTGGAAATAAAAACTAGAAGGCATAGAAAATACTCATTTGTTTCTCTAACGTTGTCCCAATATTTATTAGACACACAAGGTTTTCATTAGACGAGGCGTATCGCTTTCTTCTATAGCTACTCTCAAGTCTGACAGCTGAACCGAGCCGTTTCACATTTCAGCTTACATTTACTATCCTCGTACTTTTAGGTAACGTAGACTCTGAATAGCTTTGATCCAGAAACCGAATCTGTAATGTCAGAGAGCCAGAAACCGAGTCTCAGGAATAAGGACGAGAAGCAGAGGAGGAAAAACAAAACGGCATTTGTCCGTAATGCATTCATTAGTCGGAAGAATGGAATAGTAAACAGTGTCGGGCGAGGAAACGGAGCCTCTGAATGAATATATATGAACAAGCAAAATCCACTACTTTCAGCCAGCATATATATATAACTACTTCTCCTCCTGTTCAGTGTCACATTTTGCTAGACAAAGTAAAAGTATATGGCCGAGATGAAAATACCCGGATGAAAGTTGTTTGCCTTTATTTAGTAGGAGGTCACCAAGAAGAGGCGAGTGCCACCAACCAAACCAACTACAAACTGACTGAGGCAGTGAGGCAGCAGGAGCAGAAATTGTATGGGAAACAAGAGAAGGCGGGCATTATGCATAAAAGTTACATGTCGAAACTACTTACTTTTGGCCGTCGTCGTATAACTAAAAGACATAAGTCAGGAAGGAGGTCCTCGTGTTTCGACCCATCCACCACCAGTAGACAAGGTATATAAAGCTCGAGCCAGCCACGTAACAAACAAAAGAGCCGGGAGGAGAAAATTCAATAACGAGTAATGGAATGATCCATAAAGTAACTGCTGGTATTAGGTTACATGAGCTGAGCGAATTCGGTGGAAGAGGGAAATGTCGGCCAGTGGAGGAACTCCTTCATTTTTGGTACCTGAAACCAAGTAAGTTTTGACGCTGTTAAGAAACGGTAATTTAAAATTCACTGATGTTCAAGAATGGAAAAAAACGAACTCATGAACATGTTTAAAAATCAACAGACAATACAAAACGGCACTTAAATACAGCATAATTTCCCTACCCAAACCGCTGACAGATTTCAGCTCACCTTTGGCTCCTCTCCACCACCTTCCAACAACCTGTAAGTAGCAGGATTCCCGAAACATCTTCAACACGAGTACATCTATTAGAGCCGTTCGCCAACTCTTTATCTTTCCTCTAGCGCTAGGAACCGCGCTAGAATCCCTTGCAACTAGAGCGAGCAAAGCAGCGACCGAGGGAAAGCTCCGACGTCTCTTCTCCTAGTAAATAGAAACGCACCAGACTTCGGAGCATCAGAAACGCAAGAGTCTCTGTTGGGTGACGTTCATACGTTTTGAAGGCATTTTTAGCTCCAAGCATCCATTCTGTCGAGTCTTGTTGTCTCGACGTAAATACCCGCGAGTTATTAGGTGGTGGTTTGTGGTGAAAGTCAGTTTCCAAGTCATCTAACGACACCCCGTCAAACAACATCCCGGCGTGCTATTTTTAGTGGGAGATTAAGCGACATTGCAACTTTAATATATACGTGTGGCAACTGCTCAACGTCCACTCCCTCCTCCTCCTGACTGATTGAGAGAAGGAGGGCAAAAGACACGCAGTGTAATTTGTCACCCGGACCCGGGAGAGATTTAATGGCTACACGGTTTCCCCGTTGAGGCGACAGATTTCAACGTACCGCTTACACCAACGGTTCTAATTTCGAGAGTGAAAGCATCATCATCATCATCTGCAGATGATGCACCATAGAATTCCATAGAGTGTGTGTGTATCCTTCCGCATTGTCTTTCTGACAGTTGCTCATCAGCGAGACTTATTCGCACCTGATCATAACTGTCCCGGCGGGACAAAATTGTGCGCATCTTCGGAACCTCGCGTCAACGCGGTCTCTGCTCCGCGACGTACAGCTCTGTTCATCTCATCATTAACCAACCGCGTTGTCATTCGCTGACACGAGACTCCAGAGAGATAGACGCGCGCACACATCTCTTTAGTTGGGCTCAACTAACTTTGAAATTGCCACACAACTTTCCCATCAAGAAAAACATTTTCAAACTTTGCCGCCTTCAAATTTGCGGAGCGTGAGAGTGAGAACACGAGGGCCGGACGTGCAAATTAGTGGGAACGTTGTGAATCCCGTGATTGAACCAGCCGACCTTTGAAGTAAAATTAAGCCTTTTGGGGTAGTTAATTACCTTCCTGTGGAAAACCAGCAAAGCTGTCATCACCATCATCATCAATGGCTAACCGGAACTGATTTTTGACCTCCAGGGTTTTATAAGGCTGCTGAAACAAAGAGCTTTGAAAGCGAAGCGGAACTGGTGTTCCTTGCACGCAGACTTCCAGCGCAATATCCGGTGGCCCAAATCCCGCTTCCACCAACTGTTGTTCCTTTGCTTCTCCACAGCAAAAGATTTACGTCGACGAGAGAGGATTTGTAAGCTGTGAGGGATTTATTAGGGAAACTTGAAGCAAGGAGTTGATGTGCTACTGCTACTGGGTTCTAGGCCAAACTTGTGTTACTTGTGTTGTTGGCGTATAAAAACTTTGGTTTATTGCCTCGCCGGGTTGCAATCTGAAATTGAGGTCGTAGATATATGAAAAAGTGGTTGAATTTTTTATGACCCATCGACTATCAGCAAGTGCATGGAACAAAGTGCATCGCCGGGTACTCAGCAAGTCGTCCGAAGGACAGATCGATATGAGTTATTGATATCCAAAGACTTAATGGACTGAAAAAGCTCAGAGCGGGAAAGACAAGGAAGTATGAGAAATGGATAAAGCTCGATATATCGATATCGAAAGAGTGAAAAACCATGTATTTACTGACCCATTCCCAGCCAATCACAAGTAAATGAGAAAGCATTCAAGATTAGAAGTAAAACTTGGAGAAATTCTTCCAAGACACCCAGCGCTACAATAGCGAGTGTCGACGTACGTACGTACGTACAAACTTGTTGGAACCAAAGTTTGCGGACAGTTGCACACCAAGTGATTTACAGAACCTGCAAAACCGAGCTGACGGAAAGATTTATATGCGAGAAAGGCTGGTGTGGAAAAGCCGGGTATTTATAAGCCGTCGCCGCTATTCATTAACTTTGGATTCTGGTCATGAGACGCCGCCGGAACCTCCACGTACATAGCTGCTGGTTCGAACGCAAGGTTGTGGCAAGACTGCAAAAGATCACAAGTGTGTGAAAAGAAATCAACTAGAGATAATTGGACTGGATTGATTCGAGGAAATTAATAGTTGCGCGCCGGAGCAAGTTCCGACTTCCGACAAAAGAACCAACTGTGAATTCTTTGAGCGCTTCTTCGCGCTACTGCAGAGGAGTAAAAAGTTGATCTCCAGTGAAAGTAATTTAAGAAATATTTTCCCTCAAACTTTGGTCCACAGTTAGTGGTTCCCAGACTAGACTTTTATATTGAATTTTGACGGCGGCGAGACACAAAGAGTGCTGAGCCTAAATGGTTCATCCAGACATTACCGCGATGGCTAATACTGACAACGTAGCCTACACCATCCAGGAGTTGCTCCGCCGGGTAAGAATAAATTCTATGGCTTTTTTTCTATATGAATCTTATGAGTATGTGTCAAATGGGGGTAAATTCAAAACACAATGTTTCTTTTTCCTACTGCGTGGCTCCGTACTCCGTACCCCATGTAATTCCCAGCCATTTTATTGAGTGAAAGCAAATCGGTTACAACATAAGGGGCAATTTTATCCAAGTACATTTATAAATACCTACCGCCGCGTTTCGGTTTTTCGGGGCAACTTTTTCTCCTCGCTGGAGATTGATGCCCGCGTAACTTGAAATAATTCCCGGGGAAAAGTGCAGAGAAAGCATCTTTCCCATAGTTTATTTAAGTGATTCCGCAACTGACGTGAATGGGGTGCTAGTAATGGCTTGTGGTTTGAGGAGGGAGAAAGTGACAGTAAATAACCGAGTGTTTAGGAATGTACACACCGTATGTATACTATACAGGGTGTTTCGAATAAACATCCCCATACTTCCGTACGCTCTAAAAGAAACAAAAGCTCCAAGCTCTAAACACACTGTATGAACGAATAGCAGCGTTGGGGGAGGAGGAGGGAGGAGAAGGGGAGGTTTCCCGCCCCACTCCAAATACTATTTTGTTAAACATGTTTACTTTTTTCACGGGGGCCATCAATAACTGATTGGTTTATTCTTCGTGTTGGGTGGCTGGGAGGGGAGGGCGTGTGAGGGGCGGGTTGGGCCTCTCCTGCCACCGCAGTAATTGAATCAAATATAGACAATGTCATTTTTTATTGAGCATCATCACAGGGAACAAGCGACCCTTGTCACTTTGTAAATGGAAGAGGGAAATTTGAAATTAATGGGAGGGGGTGAACGGGTGGGGGAGGGCGAGGGGAGGGTGAGAACCGATACACACAACAAAGCTCACGCAATACATGTACTCCTGTTTCAAGAGCGCCAAGTTCAAAATTACAATTCCCAGGAATCATGTACCTCCAGCCTCAAATGGAGTCAAACATCCGGAAACCAATCGACTTGAGAGGAGCATACGTGTATATAATGTTCCAATACCAAAAAATACATGTCTCACTCAGTTTGTTACATACATGGCTTCAATACTATATTGTATGATTGAATTCCTCAAGAAACTTTTGCTGCATATACTCCGCTCTATCTACAAGCACTTTTCGTCCGGGAAAGTCTAGGCAGTTTTGTATACATGTTCTGCTGGAGCTCAGTCAGGGAGGAAACATGTTCTAGAAAATATTAAAATTCATGCCATCACATTTATAGGAAATGTTTGACAAAACGGAAATTGAAGCAAGAATTAATCGACACAAAGGTACTTTCTCTGGATTCTTGAGTCTGAATCTGAATTCTGTGTACAACTGTCCAACTTTCTCAAAAGGTTTTGAAGGAATTTTTCGATTACGAAACACTCATACAAATTCCCTCAAATAAACTATACAATCCAGGCGGGCGGTGTAAACTGGTAAAGTGGGAGGCAAGTGGATTTTTTGTCTACTAAAAGCCAGGAACGGGGGAAGGAACGTGACATTTTCAAAATTACGTGGGTTTTTCAAAGACTGACTGACTGAGAGAATTTTTCAAAAAGATTGCAAGATTTCTTCAGTATTCTTCGTACTTACTAAACTGCATCTTTCATATATGATGAAGAAGATTCTCATGCTGAAACGCTGAAGAATATCAAGAAAAGTGAAAATATCTTGGAAATATACTCGATGGCTCGTTAAGCAGCTTGATGGTTTCCTGTGTGCATACTAAAAAATAGAGTGAAGTGGAATTCTCATCGTCGTACTTCATACTCGTCAAAATGCACTTTGCGGAAAAGCTTCAAATATATTTATATAAATATATGTACTTTGCAATCAAACCCGAGACAATTGTATGAAAAACACAAAAGATTTCCTTGAACTTTCTGTACTTTTTCGTGTATAAACATGTGGGAATAATAGATTGGTCGATATGACTGGCTCAAGGTCTTGTCGAGCTTCTCGAGGCACTCCAATTGCGTTTTTCTGAGAGACTTCCAGAGTAGTAAAAAGGAGAGAAAGCATGGGAATCGGTCCTTATAAATGATTCAACTGGACGTTTTGTCATTGAGTAAGTTACAGCGTTGATTCGCTCTGGTGAAAGGCAGAGGTGAAAGTCACTGAATATTTATTTACATTGGAAACACCTGCAGTTTTGCACGATAGAAAGGTTAAAAATGTGACGTTTCTGGGACCAAAAGGCCTGTTGAAAACAAACTGTTTCAGTGTAGTATGTCCGTCTTTATCAGTATCCCAAAAGCCTGGACCTTTACACTTCCCATCTCAAAATTCAAGCTCCATACTGTATCCAAAATTCAAGCTTCGCTCTTCTACCAACCAATCAAACAAAATGTCAAAAAAAACAAAACCAACACACACGTAACTGACGTAACTCGACAATTCATCGGCTACTCGAATCGCCACTTTTGATCTCAATCAATCTTGCCCGCCATCTATAGCGGCTCCGCTAGTGCAAAATTGTAGGATCGCATGCAAAATCTAGAGAATCTACGGAAGAAATTCTAGTGTTTCTAGCAGCTTTTCAGTGTTTATTATAGCTCTCAAACGGAAGACTGATTGCCCCCAAAATGTATGTTTTCAAGCTTTCCGTTTTGTAATTAGCGGTGGTATTTCGTACACATGTGTTTTGTTTACATGCCACCTTCTTTGTGTATATCCACATACATATATACATTCAGCTGTTTTTAATTAAAGGCAAAAAACAAAAGAACACACCACACCTGGATCAACCTCTCACGGTTTGATCAAAAGTCGTCATTGTTCCTCCATGTGAACTTGAGCATGCATAGCGGCGTCTAGCCAGAAACTAAAGTTTCTAGCATTTCTATAGACGCCGGTTTTAGAATACTTTCGATTCTCCAAGTCTCTATACATAATGAAATGAATCTTGTGGGCGGCTGGACAGGTTCCTGAATGAAGCTCATGCATGTTTCATGAAATTCTCATGATGTTGACTGACGACGCGTGGGAGTAGTCAGTCGATCCATGTCTATAATAAGGCTTTAGAATTCTAGAAGAAATTCTACAAGACCCGCCGTTCTTGGACAATGTATTCATTTACGGAGGAGCAGGAGCAGAAGACCAAGATGAATCGTAGCTTGAATTGGGAATCAGCTCCGACTTGAACGTGATTGATGGAGAGGAGCGGACGTAATGGAAGCGCCGTAGTCCCGTCGTGCCCTCCTGCACGCAGTATATTAAATACAGGAGGAATTAACGGGATTAAACGAGGTGTGATCCCCTCCCCTCGCTACCGACTTCGCTCCCAGGTCTCACGCTGTTCTTTAGCTTGTTGGGCCCAGGCTTACCAAAATCCGCCAACCTTTTGATCAACATGCAGATTACATGCCCTTGGAATAACTTAATTAGGATCAGTCAGCAGGTTCTGGTTCTGCGTCGCCGGCTGATAAATGAGCTTTGACAGGGTAAACGAGCCGAACTTTACTTTGCTTCAACATTTCTATTCGTAGAAAAGCAATGCATTCCGCTCTTTCTATCCCGCCGGGCTAAATACATGTATAGAAGAATCTTGAAAAAAAGTAATAACCATTAATACCGAAACGTGAATGTAAACAAAGAGTAGCATAACGGGGTGCGTAGGGGAAAAAACACCGGCCCAGTCCTACAACTACAACCGTTGCATTTTCGTTACCCGATTTGGGCGGCGGCGTTCACCAAAGAAAAAAGCGCCTTTTATGCATTAGTTTAATGGGAGCCCAAGTTATTGGTGAGAGTAATAGCGAAAGCTGTATAGTACAAAACCAAGGTGAGAATGACTTTCCAGTAACGATTATGGCCTCAGTTCAGCCAGCCAATTCATGATTATGAATGCACGGCAAACATTATATAACTTTCAAAGAGGAGAAAGCATTTCTAACGCTTGTGAAATCTGTTTCAAAGCCTTTGGCATGATGCATAAACGCTTTTTTACAGATTGAAACACATGTCGACGAGCATAGATTCAAGCTTGACTTTACGATGAGCGAAAGCAAAAATAAGGATCGTATATATAACGACCTGCGTTTTGATAAACGATAAAGCAGGATTTATGATCCTTGCATCGTACGGTGAAAGTGTATAATGTACCGTATGAAGAAGCTCAAAAGCAAGCGTACTTGTTGAACAGTTGCTGCAACCATGAATATATGCCGTTTGTAATTGCCGGCCAGGGAATTTTGAAAGTTGGAAAACACTGGAGAAAGCTAGTGAAAGCATGGCGGGAAATTTCAAAATCAAATGCAACTTCCACTTCCAGAGAAAGCCGTACTCTGATACACAAGCTGGTGTCTTCAGCCAAATGAATCTTTGCCGAGAGATGGAGGAAATGATTGAGTGGTTGACAAGCTGCAGCTGCACCGAATGAGCAATCTTCTTCGCTTTCCTTTGTACTTTCACACAACCACACAATTCAAAACAAAAGCTTTGTTAAAAAGCACGTTGTTCAAAGTAAGCATGCACTCCCAGCGTGCATGCATGCTTGAGGCGAGTAGTAACAAAACCTTGAGCGACTTTCTTCATGCTGTTGTTGCCAGGTGCGGTTTCAACTGCGGTTCCTCTTTGGAAGAACAAAACAAGACCACTACTGTCTACTGTGTGTGCGTGCCGATCTTGTGAAAAGATTGTTTGCTTTGTAGCTGAGAAGATAATGGAGAAAGCATATGGAAGTCGAAAGAAAAGAAGATGAGAGAAGAGACTGAAGAAATGCGTGTCCTTCTTCCACAGATTTATAAGCGAAGGGGATGAGGAAGAAAAAAAGACAATGTTCCGAGCGGAATTAGGTGCGAAAGATGTAATGCTTTTTGGATCTCATCCGATGGCCGTTCAATATATTTGTTGGTGGAAGGGGGAAGGGGTTAAAAGTTGGTGCTGGAAAGATGAGGAGAGATTCACGTGCATTAGCTGCCCCCCCCGCACAACGTAAGTAGCTTTAGCAACTTTGGATAAGACTTTGGCTACTGTGTGGTTATTCATGTGGGGTGGTCCGGAGAGGGGTAGAAAAAGATATGGAGAAACATGGTGTCTTGAGGGGTATAATTTGATCGTTAAATGTTGGTCGGAGAAATGCCTCCAAGCTTCTTGGGTCTGAGCTTGAGGCCTGGAAGCGTGGATAAGCTGATGGGCTCCGAGGGACGATGAGACGATCAGATCCATTTCCAGTATGAATATAAGTAAGTAGCTGAAGAAGAAGAAGAATAAGAAGCAAAATGCGTGGGTTCTTGTTGGTGGTCGAACCAAGTAGAAGTCGAAGCACGTGAGAGGGTAAATGGAATAATGATGGATTTGGGAGGGAGTGGAACTATAGCTGAACAAGGGTTTTGAATTTCGTAATGGCCTCTCGCTATAAAGTAATGGGTGCAGGGAGCTCGGCTTTCTGTCGGCGGACATGTCAAGAATGCATCGATGCTTATACAAACTTTTCAATAAATCTCTCGTCCGTCCAGGAGCCTCTCACTGCATAAAATAGCCATTGGATGGATAAAGTGAAAGTGGTGAAAGCCAAGAGGTTTTGAAAAATACAAGGGATGACAATAGAAGAGGCGGTTGAGTGAGGGAAACGTCAGAAGGAAGTGAAAGTTGGCTCAAAGCTATATAAAGCAAGGAGTAGTGGAGGTGATGATGATGATGGAATTATTATTATGATGGTTGCTGTTGTAATAATGGAATTGGCTTGCTGGGTATTGTGGGCGGTTGAATGGGGTGGGAGGATTTAATGTGTGGGGGGGAGTTGTTGTGATGGAGATGAGTGAAAGTATATAGGTAGAAGGCCATTGAGCAAAAAGTGAAAGTCATAGAGAGAGAGAGGGAAGAGGGCAGAAACATGGTTTTGAAAATTACATCCGTGTGGATGGATATAGAAATGTTGTTTATTGTAGCGTATGTAATTGAGGCGAGTGTACATAAATGTGAAGAGTGAAGCATGGCGTAGGTTACATTACAATTACAGTACAACTGGGGCGGAAGAGAACGGGAGAGAGAACGAGAAGAGAGAAATCAAAAGAGGAAATTTATGGTTGAATGATGCATGTAATCTGGGATCATGATGGAGATTATCAGCAAGGCTCATGTTCGAGATGCTTGGTGGAGAGGCAGTTGAGTGAGTGGTGAAATTCGAGTGGAACTGACTGAGAGAGCTCAAGCAGGTTTTTTGATGTACACACAAGTCAGAATTTATGGAATCCAGAGCGGAAATTAAAGGTAATCGGAAGAGTGTTTATGGTTTGTTGCAGCTCCAGTGTGTAATCAAGCGAAGCGCAAAGTAGGAGCTGGCAATAATGAGAGTGAGTACTTTAATTCGAAGGGTATTCAGCGATAAATAGAATTGAACTTTAAGAAAATATTTTTTTTGCTATGGAAACTGTGATTATAAATCACCCATCACCTCGAGTGCCTTCGTTCAGGAAGTTGAAAAAGTTTGGGAAATTATGCAAGAGTTTGATGCCGGTAGAAAAAATAGTGCATGAACCCGAGCTTAGAACAGATGGGTTGACGATGACCTTTTTATTAAGGTAATATTTATTTTAAGTGTGTTGAAATTAATTCGTCCTCCCGGATATCTTCCTAACCTAATAAGATGTGACCGTAGTTGAAAAAGATTCGTAGAGCAGTGGCAAATTTCAAAGGACATTAAAATTTTCATGAAGAATAAGAATTTGTTTTGGATAAGATCCCTCCAGCGTGAAAGATGAGACATCTGGTGTCGGAAACGGTCAACATTTTG
>JAQGBJ010003428.1:0-12775 GCA_034698345.1 Sphaeridia pumilis | reverse complement strand
CCGGCCATCAAATCCCCATAATCTTCAGCAAAGAACTTGGTGTATTCCCGGGACTGCGAAGGAGATCCACGACCATCATCAACAAGTTCACTAAAATCAAAAGTCACCAAACATTATTATATCATCTGCAACCGTCTCAGAAAATTGTCGCAAAAATCCAGTTGCTTACAAAATTTCTCCTTCCTGGTCAGAATTTTCTTCATCGACTCTCCCAACCCTCGAAAGTTGGGGCCGATCCTCCAAATTTGTGGGTGATCCACAAAAAACGTTGTTATCCGCTTGTCTACTGGCAGAATCTTCCGAAACTGACCTGGAGATTTTACGCCGAAATGACCGAATCGGCTTGAGCGGCTGGTGAGGATGCGGGAAGCTTTCACGTCTGTGAGCTATACGAGATACACACAACAGGAGCAAAATTAATCCTCCATCAAAACGTCCCTTTTCAAAAGCCGGCGCTCACTACTCCAGGGCGTTTGCGCATGCGCAACACCTGAAGTCAATTATGGACATAACGCAATGCGATCACACCGAAACAATTAAAATGCACTAACATTGGTAGTCCCTCTCATCGTAGCGTGGCGCTCCAGTCGCCTGCTCGTCTTCTTCCGCTCGAATACCTGGACCGAATTTGTCTCTCGACACTTCATTCTCAGCCAATTCGTCGAGAAAAGCTGGTGTCCCTTCGGTATCCTACAATATCCAAAGTTTTACAACAGTTGTATTTAAAAATACTGCAGAATCTCAACAGTATCTTCTTACCGCAATGGGTTCAGAAACCGGCGGTTCATCCGATTCCAACTGAAGGTTTTTCGAAGGATTCTTTGACGGGTCCATATCGAAGAAATATATTTAAACTTGATTCTGCCGTTTCCAAAGCTTGAACAATAATTCTTAGAAGATTCGTCTGGGAAATTTCTTTGTGGTTTTAGCTTCTTGTGAACACCACGTGTAACTTTTTTGCCATTTGTCAGAGAAACAACTAACAACAGGAAGCAAATTTTGTCTAAAAATGTACTCTCTTGGACACTGTCAAACTCGGATACACGTGAGTGTAGCGTAGCACATAATTACAAAATTCGCAATTTAGCTTTCAGCCAAAACCAAGATTCACCACGTTGAACCCCAACTGGCACTGGCTCTCAGCTGCACTCTTTGCTCACTATACCACCGCAGTTACAGGACGGGAAACTATCGAGAGATAATTGCACGTTTGCGTTTGATTCGCGTGACGGATGTGTGCGATTCAGCCGAGTTCTTAATAATATTTAATGGTCAGTAGAAGGAAGCGGGGCGTAATCAAAAAACCAATATTGCATAATAAAGGCACACTCAAAGTCAAAATCTGTCAGCATTCAACAACGCAACAGCTTTTCCGCACTATCAAAAAGCTTCTAGCCGACGCTAGTTTTGTATCTCACTTTCTCACTTGAAACGTTGCTGTATCACATGGATGCCGCTTGTTCAACTTTTGTAACGTTTCCTGCGCTTTGAAATCTGAAGGATCTGAAATCGGACATGTGTTTTTTACCCGGAGGAACGAGAAGAGTCCTTGCCTTTTGATGCAATCTGACGCTCAAGCTGCAACGGATTGACTCTTGTCGAGAAGATGTTTTCCCCTTTTAACTAACACTAACTAATATCCACCAAGCCTTGTGTTCCTTGAAGAAAGAGCGAGAGAAATAATAAAATCAAGAGAACACTGTTGAAATGGCTACCACGACGAAGCACCAATTCGCCAAGACGGACAGACCATCATCCTCTGTTACCACTGACTCAACTCAACTCCACTGCCTCCTATTACACACGAGTGTTGCGAATTTTAAAAGGAAAAATAATGCCACATAATATAACATGTATTGTAGTGTGATCGGAACCATGTAATTTGGATGCAGATTGAAAAAATGATGGGTCAATCAGACAACGAGCTACTCGGAAACTGCCGTAGAGCCAACATGTATTTGAACGAAAACTTATTGCATCAACTTTTCCAGAGCTCATGGCAAAAATTGCAAATTTCTCAGCCTTGTTTACACCTGGAATCTGCAAGTGTTTCGACTAGTGCATAATCAGCAGGTGCATCGCATCGTAAGAGCTTTTGCCAAAACGGTAACAACTACAAACCATTGGTGCATCAGCACTCAAATCTTAAAATAATTCACCAATCTTATGTTGAACATGTGTCCGAGGCTTTTGAGTGATGGTCAAATTTAAGCGGCGTTCAGATGGGATTTTTAATGATGATGACGATCAACACCATAAGAAAGATTTTTTGCTCGACATCAATAGGCAGGCGAGATGTGGGAAAGATAATCATCAATTCTTTTCTGACAGATAATTGCATCCTTTGAGCCCCGACAATGGCCAACATGCAACAGGTAGTTTCGATTTGGCTTAAACCGTATTTCAACCTGGCTTCTTCTTCTTCTTCTTCTTCTCCTTCTTCAAGTTCACATTTGGCAAAAATGCCAATCTGTCTGCTCCCCATCTCGCTCTTCTTCTTGCTGTCGATAAAGTTTTCACGGAACATCATTTTTTGCTACACCTTTTCGTGCATCCAATTTCGCCAAAAGCTACACAACCTTGTCTCGACCGATTCGTCTTGAGGTATGATGCCCACTGGCAACGTGGCAAATCGCTGGAATCTCAAACACTTTTTCCCGACCCTCGATACACATACCTATATTTTTCGCAGCTTGATTCAGACTCGTCCCAATCAAGCAGTTTTATATCTATGTATCTGACTCAGCTTAGATCAATTTATTACAGAGTTCTGAGGAAGATATTGCAAAAACTGATTTTTGAGACCACGTCGTATTTCACAAGTCGCCAAATTAAGGGAACCGTTCTGACAGGTAGGAGGAGGAAATAAAAAAGAATCTCAAACAGCGTGCTTTTTGCCCAGAAGGTCGTCGAATTAAATTGTGTAGTGTTGGAGGAGTGGCTGGGTCTGGGCCGAGAAGGGAGTTGAAATTCAAGTCTATTAGCTCTCAGAATCAGAATTCAGACTGCTTGTCTCGACCTTTAATCCGCAAATACTTGGGAGGATTTCGCACAAAGTTGTGAACGTGCATAAACAGCGTTGCGGAAAGATTATCTAATGCCATGGCCCACATTTCTGGAAAATTTCTCACCAAATTCTTCCTTGTATTCAGTCAGTCAACTTGAGCTTGCATTTTTGCCAATTCACCGGAGAGAAGCAACAAAAACAAAGGCTACGCGGCTCTGACTTTGAAAAGCTCCTAGAACGTTTCCGAGGCGCTCGAGTAGAATTGAATCCAACGGATTTATTTGAAGCATCTTACCGTTAACGAAATATATTCAACAATTTTCTGCTGCTGCAAACGACATCATTGAACATTATTTCCAGGAATGGTGACACAGTCCCATAATATTTTCAAATATTGATAAACGTGTGAAGCAAAATGGCCATAATAACGTAACGTGCCAATAATTTTGGCTAATTTACTTTGTAATAATCAAGTCGCGGCCAAGTTGAGTAGGTACTTTTCTGCTCAAACGTTACACGGCTTCACGTTATGGAAGACCAGTCATTAAAATTTCGGTCAATTGTCAATCACGACAGGAGCAGGTGGCCAAGGTAGTAATTATCCGTCGGCTGACTGCCAATCATGCGTAATATCTGTATGTGATACATTTCTTTCTGATGAATTGTTTTGTTTATGTCTGATCGACAAGTGCGTAGAATTTACGCAATTAATAAGAAATCGTGTGAATTGTTCCACAAAGTTATATACTTCAACTGACTGATTGACTCGCACAAAAGTTTTGATCAACCGCAAATTTGCTGGTATCGCAAAGCTTTCTCATAATTTTGTGGTTAACAAAAATTTGGTAAAAAGTGTAACAATGCTCGGGATATGAACGTGACCTTGAAAATCGGCGATTATTCCTACCCCAGTCGACGGTCCACTGGCCCATTAACTATAAGCGTTATTAACTTGCAACAAACATGAGCTGCCTCTTGGCGCCAAAAAACGTTAGCATCATCACCAGCTTATTACCTCAAGTCAGTCAGCTATTTAATAGCGAAAAATCAAACACGAACCAGCAAAAGTCACGTGGACAACATTCAGCAGCTGCAGTCAGTTTTTAAAGACGGTATTTTAACTGAACGTTGTGATGGTATATAATACAATGGTATCAGCGCCCTAAACGCTCATGAAACGGCATCGGCAATTTAATGGCGAACCGTCGGAATCTCATCTTGTAAATCGACAGCATTTTTATTCCGGACCATTTAATAAGCGTGTACGTAGAAACAATCATGACTTGAACAATGGCAAATTCTTAAAAGTTGACGTGTGAGTCAGCCGGCTGTCGCTGTTATATATTTTTGAAATATTTAGTTGACATTCTTGAGAAATCAAAAGCTTGCATGGTATCCTCATATTTCAAAGCGACTGACTGAGTCAAGCCGTAATGCTGATTCGCCTTCATCCGAATGTGTTACTCGATCAAGTTACAGCAGTTTATTACCGGAGTATAATTCATCTAATCTTGTATAAACACTGTAACAAGCCTTGTTTATCATAATAATAGGAAACCGATACCGAACGAGGTAGTGTCTACTGGATCATTTGTTCAAATATCGTCTTGTCATCAAGTCTACCATAAAAGATTACTTCTCAACAACTATAAATGGAATGCCATATGCAATTTCCTTTCACACTGGTACTAATTTATAATTGTTATGGCTTTGGGTCAACGTAATATTATATAGACACAAGCATTATACGGTAATACAAAATTTGAACTTTAAAAGCCTATATACAGTTTGGCACATAACATCGTTACTCATCATCGAGCTAAATACAAGACAAAGCACATATGACATTGATGACATAATATAGCTTTTAGTCTTGAGTGAAATGCATACTGGTGGAAAAACAAAGTCAATCAAGCATACTGAATCGCTAAATGAACCAGCAACTATTTCAATTTTGAAGGGTCACCATCAAGGGCTTCTAGCTCATTCTCATTGTACAAGTACTTTAGCTGTAGCCTGATGGGAACTAGGAACATGAGGATAAACGGGAAAGCTAACGCAGCTTCACGGATAGACTTGACCGCCCAAAGAATCCCAAGACATCCCAGTTGGATCACCGTATACATGTGCATCTTCCATGTTTTTACCTGTAATCAAGTCAGTATTACACACTTTTCGAGAACATTACAAACAAAACGTTTACAATCAATAAGCGTACCCGTCGAACATATGCAACTTGCGGGTGGCTGACGACCGGAACGAAAAGAAGACTGACTCGTTCAAAAAGCTGAGTAGTTCCTAGGGATGACACGCCCATGTACAAGAAGACACCGAACAGGACCGCAAGCGGAATAAACTGGAGCAATGGTGCCATGAGGACAGAGCAGCCAATCAGGATACTAACTGCCAAGGCTGTCACTCGTTGTTCTGTGAAAAAATACATAATAGAATAGTAAATTATGTAACTAAAAGAGCCATGTAATTACTGCATTTGGGGCATGCTGATCAATAACAGACCTTTGACTTCGACGATGGTTGGTTTTTCTCCAGGAGGGTTATTTTGAGAATAAACAGTCAACGCCGTTACATGAGCCAGAGCCCGAAGTGTCGCACAACACAGCCATGGAGCTCCCAGAAACCCACATCCAAGATTTATTATCGCCATTAGCAGAATGTCCAAATGGAAACCAGATCCTTTAACCAGCTTCCGTTCTTTTGTATTCACAATCAACCTGCAAATCCAAAAAATAGTAATTTAGCATCCACATTTCTTCACCTGATTAATAAGCAATTTGTTTCCAAGCTTCAAAATTGCTTACTCGCAAATTTCAGTTGTCATAAATATCAAAATGAAAATCAACATTGCTGGTAAAACGGCTCCAATGGCATAGTACGGGCTGAACAGTGTATCTTGGCCCGCTGGTGATATGACCCAACTTCTCTTGTCAGGACTTGACGGCTGGAGCCCTTCAGGGACCTTCATTTTCTGTGTGTAAGTGTCCGTAGCAAAGTAGTCCAAAAAGACCATGGTGAGGATAGCAATAGGAACTCCAAAATCACCTAGAGCTCTTCGAGCCTGTGGAAAAAGCAATTACATATAAGGTGTTTAGTTCTGAAAGTGAAATTAATTGCAATGAAAATAATATACCTTCTCTCCCAGAAAGATGCTATTACGAAATTCGCGAAGAAAATAGGCAATAAAGAAAGTTCCAAGCATCAGAATGGTACAGAGTAGGGCTGTATTCGGCTGTCTCCTAATTTCATCTTCAGTGGCTGCCCCCAAAAGTGTCTCGTTAAACCTGCAAGACATAGAGCCATTTAACCACGTTAAAGCCTCATTGGCTATATAATACAAATCCTTCGTAAACTTACAAATCTCCTCCAGTCGTCAAATTACTCGGAAACGAACTGTAAACTGGCGCTGGAAGGTCGGAGGTGAGCGGGTGATGGACATAAACTTCTATTAGATTGTCAACACTCTCAAATATTAAAAGAACTGACGTCAGAACGGCGAAAATGTCTTGAGTGAATCGTGTAAACCATTTCACCAAAAAGCTTCCTTCAAAGCAAACCACCAAGAGACAGATCAAAAAGAGCCAAATACTGATCCAAACACGAGCCGTCAAAAACTCAATGTCGTGTCTAGCACAAAACTGCAAAGAGTCAAATATCACAAATAGTTCACAAAATCCTTGTTTGTTACAACAGCAAGCCATTCAACTTACGCCAAAAAGAATTTCATCGAAGACCAACAAAGGACCCGTCGGACCAACTGGAATCAAGGGTTGAGCAGATACCAGAGCAAAAAGTACTCCAGCACTTGCCGTCGCCATAAGCGTTTCAGACATACCAATCAAATTTTCAGTTTTGCCACCTATACAAAGAAAGTGTTGTTAAAATACGATATATACAATGTACTAAACTCGACACAACCAAATGCTTACCCATGAGACCAGCAAATGTGATTACTTGGGCAATACTAGCAAAATACATAAACATGGCAGTAGCAAAACACTGAAAGTTTAAGCAATCCAGGAAGTCGCTCTTGTAGTGAGGATATCTTCTACGAATGTCGTTAATAACGCCTCCAAAGGCCCTTTTGGTTCTCACAAACGGATTTCTGACCACTCCATCGTTAGCTGTAATAAAGGGCCTCAATATTATCCTGGACTTGAAAAGCTGATCCAAATATCAATCAAGCTTGCTTACCTTTTGCCATATTATCTCTTGTACTCATCATGACCAAGCCAGCACCGTCGCAAAACGATTCGTTATTCGAAGCGATGAAGGACTGTTGTTTCTTCAGTCGACGCATTTTGATGGCTTTACTTCGGGACTGGAGAACGTGAAGTGGCAAAAGATCGTGGTTGTCCCAGTCTCCGGGCGGAAGTACCATACTGTCATCCAGGAACTCGTTGATCCCAGACATTAAGTTCTTACGGCCTTGGGCGAATAATGCAATCTCATAAAAGTGCTGCAAATTAAAAAACACTTGTTATAACTTATTAACTGACTGCTATTGATAATTTTCTCAAAATTCTAGAAATTACCTTATTCGACATGAGAGTTCCGATAGACCGTCCAACTTCAATCAAGTCAATCTCCATCTGACTTGGAACAAGGAGGATTGCAAAAAATCTAACAGGTACAGGAACCTATAGAAATAAAGGCACTTTAAAAAATATTGCTTCAACTGATTTTTCCCAAATTCAACCAAGACTATCTCCTCACCTCAGTAACATTGAACATAAAGGCGGATTCCGCAAGCCGAATAAATACAAAAATAGGCTTCTTCAACAACTCAAAGTCGCCCACCATCACCATTGTAGCCTCAGCACCTTGCGGCAGCAGCCGCCTTAGATTCTCTTTCCGTTGGATCCACTTGAGGTCTTCCTCAGATGGCGCATACTGGTCGGCAATATTTTTGGCTTCCATCTACATTTCAAGCTTATTATATAGTTACTGTTTCGACATTCATTTTTTTCGTTGGAGTTGAAAAAACGTGTGAGCTTACGGAAATACTGGTGCTGTCGCCAGCGGCAGGCTTGAGACAATTACCCGACGCCGTCCTCTGTAACGACCTGGTGGAATTTGTCAATTCCATGACTTGCTTATGAACGACGCTGCTTCGGCGTATGAGGGACGCTGGGTAATCATTGGAATTGCCAACGCTTTTAGCTCTCGCCTTATCATCAAATAAACTCTGGAACACGCCAAATAGCATCATGAAACACCACAACAAAAGTGAATTTTCTCGTAACGTAGTGGGCTGTTTATCGCTTATTTTCCTCCCTCTCCACAGACAACACAGTAGGAACGTATTAAGCAGCAGGATAAAAATCGATTAGATCCAAAAAATTCACCTGGAGACTGACAGCACTGGTATTTGTTCGCTTGAGTCCAAACCAACTTCGCTCTACTTCCTGCACATGTTTATGCTTGAGAAGGAGAGCTCTCATGAGAAGCGGGCTTTCATCCGATCTAATGATGTTCTTGGAAGATAGTTCCTCAACGACCCGGTAAGCGACACCCGGCATGTCTTTCTCTTCAAGGTCAAGCATGATGATTCCTGAAAATAGAAGATTTTATAAGTTCAATTCGACCATTTCAACCATACAATCCACCAAAATAAACCCGGCTTTATATATTTACCATCTCGCTCAATGAGCTGGCGTAATTTAATCAAAGAATGGAAGCTGAGCGTAGCGATATGGGGCCGGCCCCACCGATCAGCTCCCTCTTCGAGATCTTCTTCGTACTTGATCCATCTCGCCGTTTCCTTCCATTCCCTCTGATTTACTTCGCTTTCACCAGTCAGCACGTCAAGTTGAACAAAACCAAAAACCTGCAAAAACAAACACAAATCAATACTGCTGGCTCAATCAACCCCGCTTTCAAAAATGACACCCTTGGGACCATAACAAAGGCCAAAAAAACTTGATTCAATTATCGCAAAATTGCAAAACTTTCCCTCCAAGATTTCCTCAAGGTTTTGAACAGTAAATGTTACCTCCTGCGGTCCTTTCATATCAAAAGGCTGAAACCCAGCAGTCGAGTTGCGATTTCCAGGAGCTTCTACGACACTGACACTTCGTCCAAACAAAGGTCCTCGACCATTTTTTGATTCTTCGGCAATGGAAGGGAGAAGTGAGGCTGTGGCACTGGGATGAAGTAAAAAATCTCGCTGTTCCGATCGGTTTCTCGTCGACGGCAGCTGAAAGCCATCACCTGTTGCTGACCCTCCAACTCCAAGTCCAGTTGGCAACTGAGCAGTGATACTCGGCCTGGTCAGAATCAAAGTCAAAATTCAGCCCACACGCTCTTTCTCTCTCTCTCATCGACTTTCTTTCTCAAACCACCAGCCTTTCACAATGGATTCTAGCTAGAAAATTCTAGCTAATATTTACTACGACTCACCTTGGTGTCCCAACAGAAGAGCCACCACCGGCCACATCGTCTCCGTCGGCACCTGCAAACGCAATTTTCTTCTCGTCAGTCATTGCATCTGGAACGGCGGATGTCGTTGGTCAAGCTGAAGCACTTTTCAAGTCCCACTTTGTCTCACTTGGTTCCTAACCACAGTTTTGTCTCTCTGAACCACGTGACTTGACTATTATTATTTTTTTTCTACAGTTTCCTAAACATGATGTTTGTGTACCTAAAGTCTTATTAGGATTTCACCGGTTTCTGCTTGACAGTACAGTTTGCCCTATACTGATAAACACTTTCGCCGATAAAAGTCAGTCTCAGGGTTACGCAATCCTTGCTCTAATCTCTATGTACTTTTTACAATAATAACAACAACAAGAGACACGATCCAGTCGTGTGTATCTATCTGCCTTCTCCCTCTCGCGGCCAATCGGGATTGAATCGGATTAAATTAATTGCAGTTCACCTATCTGATATTGGGCCAAAATACTGCTTTTGATCCTAGCAATCCCAAAAAGCTTGTCAGCTCCCATATCTTATCCTCAAATTTCCTCCCACGTATATACTTGTTCAATGGGAAATAAATCTCTATCAGCAATTGAATAGCATCATCTGATGTAATTTAATTGATCTGCGTGTGACTGACTGCTATAGCAAAAAACGCGTTCCCTTGCACATCTATCATGGCTATAGTTTCTTAGAGCCACTTTTTGCATTCACTCCTATGATATTCGCGTGATACTTGAAAACACCATTGCAATTCGAACCTACCCAAGGACATTAAAGCCAGTAGTCTTATGACTGCGTGAGCTGAGCTAGCAAATTCCTGAAGTCTCAGGTTCCCAAACATACATACACAATTACCAACTTTATAGCTTGCTACAATCTCGAAATTGCAAACAAACAAACTTGAAACTTGAAATCTAGTAAAGATGAAGCTACTGCAGATTTGGCCCATGCTACTCACGTTACCTGTTAACTAACCATTATTTTTTGTCAAACAAATAAATATTATAATATTTGATTTTAATACGTAACCTCACACTTGCCTAAACCAAGAACCTGATGACTCCATTAAGTTCGCCAGCACTTTTACAATTACCCTACAGATTGTCACTAATAATAGGTCACGAAATATTCGCAATAGTCTGCGAAAAACAAGTCTGACAACTATAGCTTTGACTGTCACGACGGGTTAGCTTAGATGGTAGACAGCTTGAATGCACGCGTCTAGCGAAGTGTGGGAATCGCCAAATCAACATCATTTCTTCTAAAAATACACTTTCTCCTACTCATTCACACACACATTCGCCTGGTTACATCACGATGAAAATCAAAATGGTGTGAGCCAAATTTTGCTCGAAGAAATGCATTTTTACCTAAAATAGGAGCAATTTCAAACTGGACCGACTTTTTGGCAGGACTTCCGGTCAGTGGCGCTTCAGGCGGTCCATCTCCTGCAGCTGGAATATGAAGTGACAATGGCGGCGATCTGGTACAAAAACGAAAGCATAGAGTTTAGCTATTTCAAGACACTTGCTTTAAACTGCTTTAAACATGTTTTGAAAACTTAATGTATACCTTGGTCCGGCTGGACTTTCTGAAGCGTCTTCCACCGCCAAAGGACTCGACACTTGTTGAACATTATCTACCAGCGGCGATAAGCCGTCGTACGGGGAACACTGCAACAACAAGGCAAAGCATGTGTCATGAATCGCTCGTAGTATATTATTTTGTATACACAAACATATGAAGGCGATAACTTGTAATCTCGGTTCGACAGTAGCTAAAATGGATCACTTACCGAGAACCCTTCAAGAGGGTCCGGATCGTTGAAGGGGCTCAGGTTCTCCATCACAAGGCTGGTTGAGTCGAGTTCATGTCGAACTGAAACGTTGGTTTTCGTAAAATGGTCTGGGATTCCAATCACCTGTGAAGAATAAGCAAAAACGTTAGTTCAGTTCAAACAAACACAACTTTAGCCAAGAACGTGCTCCTGCCAAGACGCCAGCTTTAACACTACTAAAGTCGAATGTCGACCGACAGAGCTTCATTCAACACCTGCACGTGTCTTAATGTACAAACAAGCTCGAGTTAAGGTTATAGTTTCAAGAGAGTGAGACAAATAATAAATAATAATAATTGCCAACATACACAGAATCAGCCGCAACTTGATCATCTATTTGCTACAGGTTTCTGTGAGATCAAGATTTCTGATGCCCGTAAGACTAACCCTGATCCTGAGCCAGACTTGAAATTCACTCACTCATCCGCTCCGTATTTAAAGGTCCTCCAGGTAAACGATTTTATGATTGATGACGCCTCCTGTGAGACCAACTGAACCCGTCTTGAAATGGCTTGCAGATAAAGGACAGGTTTATCAAGTAAGTAATCCAACAACAATAGTACGAGTCGGACGAGCGCATAGTCATGTACTGGAAACCGTCTCGAGTCAGTCTTAGACTTGTTGTCTAAAAGTAAAAATCATGAATGTTGTTAATGTTCTCGTGCTTTTAGCATCACATATTAAATAGCACGAGTCGACTACCAATTCCTTGTAACCACATAACCTTTGACACGAGTGAAAAACTGTCACCGAGATCATATAATTTGTAAACAACTTGTTTTGTTCCTATTCCATCCGCGTACAATGCTTTTCACGCGAGTAACAAAAGTTGCCGTCAAAGTAGCAGTTCTAGGTCACTTTGAATGCTATTCGGTCCACATGCACCTGTGCTGGAAACACCGGAACTAATGCATCAGTGAATGCGTTTCAATGCTTCCATTTCAAAGGAAGCGTATCAGATTTTGCACAACGAGTTAATAACATCCAGAGTGCCTTCTTCTATAGTCATTCAACTACGTAACGATCAAAGTGTCATACAAGTAGGCCGATGAGTGCAGCAAAACGATAGTGTTTGACATGCGATTTCTAAGATTGAGCCTAGACATAATATACGAGGGATCGTTTGATGTTCATAGCACCATTTCCGTCGGCAGGTTTGAATAGATGAAAGGCTTGCGAATATTCTCACCTGATCCATGACACCTGACTGACTGACTGACTGACTCAGTATGACAATTTGGACAGGCGGAGCTTCTTTGAAGCTGTCATCGTAACTATGCCTGAGCTCATAATATCGGAAAACCAGCCGTTTCAGTTGATTCAACTGAATCCCACAGTCCTTTTCAGTGTTCTATTTTGTACACGAGCAAGAGGCGGTAATGGCCAATTAAATCCAGATGATATCATCAACTACAGAATAACAACACAGTTACATAAAATCTAATTTCGTTTCTCTGTCAAGGATGAACGGAGCGTGATTCTGAATACAAAAA
>JAQGBJ010003427.1:0-12777 GCA_034698345.1 Sphaeridia pumilis | reverse complement strand
TGACTTGATTTGACCCAAGTAGCCTGTTATCAGTATATGTTATCTCGTTCGTCGTGAATCTTTTAAGTCAACTTTGGGAGCGTGAGGAATCCACTGTGTTTTATACAAAACCTGTTGTAAACGGGGGAGACTTTTTACACAAAACTTTATATGTTTGAGCCGCCGAAAATGGCCAAGAATAAGAAAAGAAAAAAGAGAAAGATGTATCTTTGTAAAAACCAAAGTCCGAGACGGTCCAAAAAGAAAGTGAACGAGGACTCGACTATTTTAGGTATTCCGATCAAGTGCACGAAATAGAATAGATTGAAAGGAAAAGCATCTCAGTTTTGGGTAGTTTCAAGTGGCGAGAATTCAATTTCCGAAAGAATCGCTACTTTACCGGATTGATTTCTTGCCGTTTTTTCTACCGATACACACACCACGTATTATATGCATGTCCATACCCGTACACGTATGCATGCGCACTTTTAAAGGACGAGTGACGAATGAGCTTGAACGAACCAAGAACAAGCAAGAATACTTTATAACAAGAGTAGAGACGGTTTTATATTCGCTCATAGTTTTATTGCGGAGGAAACGGGAAATTTCCCTTTTGGTCGGATTAAACGCGCGCGCGGCTGAATACAGAACAACAGGTATGCGGGAAAAAACAGGTAACTTTTGAAACTTTCTAAGAACCAAAATTCATCTACAACCACACATCATCAAGCTTATTTTCCTAAGTAGAAAATACTTTAGAGTTTGGAATGTATTCTGGGAAAGTGTACTAAAAATAAACAAGAATATTGCGAATTCGCGTCAAAGGGAAAGTGTGTGTTGTTGTTATTGTGGTTTGAGCGCGAGGAGAATATGTAAAAGTTTGGAATGATTTGGCACCAAATGGGCGGATTGAAAGGAGTTCATAAAAAGTGATTTAAGTAAAAAAGTGTATGTGTGTGGGAAATGGAATGATTGAAATTGGAAAGACACGCTAAATATGGATAAATCACGTGAAAAACTTTTTCACTCACTGCTATACTAAAAAAAGTTCTCTGCAACACTAACACGCCAACCGACACTCGGGCAAAGTATATAACGATTCATTAAGCTAAAACGCAAAACAATACAAGACCGTCGTAAAGTTGAGTGCCATGTTGTTCCTAGCTCTCAGTCAGCTGTTATCCTGTCTTTTTAGACAGAGTGGAAAACAGTCACAATTTTTTTAAAAGACAGTCAAGATTGTCTCTACAAATTAGTGTTGCTTGGAAACTAGAACAAGGTGACTGAAAGCTCTTTGGCGCTACAAAATTAAACCTCGTGGAGATGATTGACAGGTGTGGGAATACAAAGAAAGTTTCTTGTCGCGAAATCTGCAACCAGAAGTGCGTAAATCTATTTTTTTAAGAAACTGTGATTCTTAGTGTTTGTGCAACTTGTTTGCATGGGGCGGTTGAGGCTTTACGGGTAATTGGGCAATGCAGCAGGGCGTAAAGCCATCTCTGACAATCTCGTGGCGATGATATGACGATGATGAATCTGACATAACAAAACTGCGAATTGCTTGGCAGCGGAAGTAGAAGCGGATTTTAAGCGCGTGCCTTCTTTGGAGGATCTGACTGCTCCTGCATCCTGACGTTTAACTGATGAAAGATTAATCGGTGTCTGTATACAGTTTCGCCATAGCCAGTAGACGATTCACAAGAAGCATAAATAAAGATGGGTTTCAGCTTGAGTCCATGTTGTTTTGAGAGAGAGAATGATATGATTCTCATGGGAAATGAGCCAGCAGACAAAAGGAAAGCATTTCATCAAGTACCCATTATCACTCTTACTACATCATCCCGCCGCTTTCCGGACGACCGAAATGCTGTATTATTTGCACAAGCCAACAACAAATTTTACTAATGAAACATGGAGAACATGGTCCATTTAACCGACGCTTTCGCACCGAGAAGGTTTGTCGAATCAAACAGAGGCAGTCAGATCTATGCGACAGCGACTACTTGTTTTCGACAGCTTGTCAAAAATATGAAGGACGCTGAGCAAACCAAAATTGTTGCATCAAAGAGCAGCAGTGTAGTGAAAGTGCATTGCGAGCGTCGGTCGTCGAATTGTTTACATGAGGAAGCGTTCTTCCAAGAACCCATCGACAGAGTTGAGCTTTGGAGAAAGATGAGCCATGTTTGGGAACGCTGAGTTCTCTCATTCCATTAGTCGTCGTATTTACTTCCTGCCATTAGGTTTTAGGTGGCGGAGCTTTATACAGTAGTATGCGGTAGCAGCGTTGGAGCTACGTAAGCGAGTTTTAATGCTCGGACACGGATTTCCGTCAGTTGATGGCTTGAACACTTTTGATATTTTTTTCTCAGTGGAGGTCCCACGTCTCTATTGGTATTCCGGTCGAGATGTAGTTTACACATTGAAATGGTAGAGGAGGCGACGGTAATTATCGTCTTCTTGGGGAAATCAACCCTCGCACTGCCGTGTCCAAACCCCTGGACGGTGATTTCGGCAGAGATTTTTGACGGTTTCTTTTTTCTAACAGACAGAGTTGTTTCGCCAAGAAGGGGAAAGAATGTTGCTAGGATCTCAAGACGTCCATTTACATAAAGAGATTGTATACCTGAGGCATTGAGAGTAAAAAAAGCTGGGCTCTTCTGTCGTTGACAAGGCGCCCGGGTAAGTTGGAGCGGCGGGAACGAGAAACGGTCAGCAACAGGAGAGCCAAGGATTTTTTTACCAAAGTGCCTTTTGTTGACTGAACGATTTCTCTATAGGGGCCTGGATAAAAAGACAAACAACACACGAGACATGACGTTCCATTAAGGACGCTACCACGTGTTCCTGAATAACAACAAGGTTTCTTCTTGTGAGTCCGATCTTGAGCTAGTTGTTAGCCAGAGCTTGCTGTCATTTGGACGTTAGGTCGCTGCAAATCTGCTGGTATCAATGCTCAATTAAACGGCACAGACTTCAAAAGCCCGTGATATTCATAGAGGCGCTTTGCAAATATTATCGCGGCATTGCAAAAACAAGCTATGCATAGGTCATATTAAAGTGGCGGGAGGCCAATCTATTTGAGGAAGAATAGGAGAGAAGGAAAATGACAAGGGAACCAAGAGGCGAAGCACTCTCTCCATTTTGCAAGACAATAATAATGTTGCCAATATCGATATTGATATCTGCAGTTAATAGCGGCCCAAAATAATAGCTGAACGCGAGGAATGCATTTCTCTTGCAAAGTGAGGTTCACTGAGTGGGTCGTTTGACGTGTATGTACAATCTGATATTATTCAAGTCGATAGAAATGTTTGCAGTGTTAGAGAGTTTGTGGGACAAGTTTCTCGTGTGTGCCAAATTGTCGCTGTCCACAGCATATGTGCATGACAGGTAGGGAAAATATTGGCAAACGTGGCATTACCTTGGGATAGGTAAAGGACATGAGGTACAGGTGATGGAGCTAAAAAATGTATACAATGAAAAATATAAATCAGAAAGAAAGTTTTGTATATGGGGAAGGACCTTGTGTGGGAAATGAAGCCATTTATTCGTGTCAAAGCGTGTGGAAAGTTGGTTGTTTATTTGTGAGAAAGAAGAAGAAGAAGGGGAGGACGTGAAAATGGCATTTGAGGAAATGTTTGTTTGGGGAAAGTAAATTTGGTTGTGGGAAGAACCGGTAGATAAATGAGGGCAACCACTGGATGGACAAGTTGAAAAACTTATGAATGACAAACTATATATATTTGAGGAGGAGAAGAGTGTGAAGGATTTTCCGTATTTACAGCGGCGAAAGTGGGTTTGCAAACACAATGTGTGTGGATGAATAAAAGAGGGTTGGTTGGAAGTGTATTTTGCGGACTGGTGAATATAATGGTATTTTAAGGTGGCTGAAGGCTGCAAGAAGACGGCGATGTACAAAAGAAGGGGAGGATTTGGTTCGGCTCCACCTTGCATTGTTGTATGTGGTTTTGGAGGACGTTGAAGGCTTTGGAAGAGATATAACAAGAGAGACGGCGGCAGTGATTGGTAATTTTTTATCAGTCAAGAAGAAGAAGAAGAAGAGACGAGGACGAGAGAAAGAAGATGGAGGAGAAAGAAACGGGTATATGAAAAATTTGAAGGATGTGGATGTGTGAGAGCCGGAAGAATTTTTGTAGATTTTGTTGTTGGAGAGCCATGACAGAGACTTGGTTAGCTGAAGGGATGTTCAGGCAGCTCACAAGACAACCAAGTAGTTGCAGTAGTTAAGTGAGTGGGATTGCTGGGATAACCTGGAAAGTATTGTGTCAAGGGGTTGGTCGTGTGTTTCGTGGTGAGACACATAGTTTTCTCCATTTGAACCCCGTGTGTCTCGTATAATAAATCAGGCGGGGGAGCTGTAGAGGAAAAAAGACATTTATATTGAAAGTGTGTTTTTCCGCAACAAAATCATAAAAGATTAATGGGGCTGTCGGTTGGATGCGCGGGAACTTTTCTTACATGTAATATGCATGTGGTTTTCACCAAAAAAACTTTCACCGAGAAATGGCGTGAATTAGATATGCATGATTAGAAAAAATATCATGTTTATATCCGGGACCAATTCTTCTATCCACACGATATATATTTCGGGGAGCCCTTATTGTGAGCGATCGCAAAGCATGTAACAAGTTTGCATGCGTGATTCGCCTGTGGTACCAAAGGATTGATCAATGGAACGTCGTCGATTTGAATCTGGATTCACGCCTTCTTCGCTGCTAATAATATTCGACCTCCCATGTCGCACCTCTTGTCGTCCACGGATTCGTTAGACGATCGCAAGTTGTGTGAGATTGAAGGGTAATGTGCCTCGCGCAATTACTGTTTGTCGTTTGTTGCGCCTTCGTCAAAGTGGCAGGTCAAGAAGCATTGTATCGTTGGACATTTATGAGTATGAGCTGCTGCCACCACTTCTGCTCTTATCAAATGTACAAATATGGCTGGGCCAGGTCCACCACTGCGATAAACCGTTATTAATTGTCGCTATTTATTATTTGGCTATTAATACGCGTGGTCTAGGGGGATAACACACGGTATTTGCATTTCTGACTAACTCAATGGCTCTGTCAGGAGAAGGTTGAGTAAAAATAAATGTTTATGCCACATGTGCGGAATGAGTCGTTAATTATTTATAACAAAGCTGTATGCTGGTCGGATTATATTTCTATGACACTTTTCCAGGGTTCCATGTCCAAGTAAAATTTGCGAACATGTCTCACTCAAGTCGGATGAGGACATGTGTAACTGTAACGGTAGCCAGTAACGTAAGTGCACGAGTTACCATAGGAAAAATCAAAGGCATATTTTCATAAAGTCATCGCCTCATGTCGTAGATGAATTAGGTCAATTAATATGCTCATTAAACATTCACGCAGGGAGGGTAGGCCGGGACAGTCATTTTTCAAACACTGATGAATTGGCGGCCTCCCGCTTAGAGTGCAAGTATATACAAATACAATTATTAGAAGCTGAGCTTCATCGTTTTTGTTTGCTTGCGATGCGGCTAAATTACAATGACAAGTACTTGTACTAGAGGTTACGTTAGTACTTTTGTTGCTGACATTGGTGTTGATTTTGGATGACATGACGCGTTACTATATATACTGTGCATCAAGCACGGTAACTTTTACGGAGCTGCCGCTTGGTGGAAAAGTAATTCAGGTTGGGCAAATACAATTCAAATATTTGCAACGCAAAGGCTGTGTCTACATTTGCGTTTATACGCGTAAAAAACGCGTCTACAAAGGCCAAGGGTTGTTTTCACGTCGTTAACACGGCTTGAAGAAAAAGAAAGTCGTTCGACTTGGACATTTCTTCAAGTGCTAGCCGACGCAGTAAACATTATGAAAAAAATGCTTTGTTTGTGTAACGTAATGGAGATGGGGCTATTGGTGGAAATAGGAATTTTTTGGACGCACGTGTAAATGTGATGGAGTGGTATGTGGAGGAAATCCATGTATGAGATATATATTGAGGAAACGGAGAAAGATTTCAAGTAGGTCATAAAGTAAATGATAGCGAAATTTTATTATCGGTTCAAGATAACGATCTGAGTAAGCAAATTTGAAGAGTACTTGTGTGTGTCGAAGAGTTGGAAGGAAGGGAGAGCGAATATAATTCGGGAGAATGCTAAGATTATACGGTGGCTGCTGATGAGGAATTTTCCGGACTTGACGACGATTATGGTTGAGTGAGATGGGGTAAACATGATGAAATATTGATGAGGAGTTCAAGTAGGAAAACTAGACAAGTTTAAAGTTGTTTGGTCTAATGAAAGGGAAGGATAAGTATATGGAATCTAGACTCGTCAAGTGGTTATTCAGACGAGATTTTGTTCTTGATTTGATCCTTTTTCCCGGGCTCTCCGTTGCCACCATTATTCCGGTCCGTACATGGTAATAACAAACGACGACGCTTCTTCGTTTTCGTCTGCTTCTTCTTTTCATATGGTCACTTGTATAGAGTGAGTGAGGAAGCGCGTCGTTAAATCTGGTCGTCTCATCATCGGCAGTGACGGGTGAAAGCATGTGAAGAGCTCAAGGAATCTTTTCAAGGGTGAAGATATGTCGTCGAAGCGTCTCTTGCATAATATCCAGGATTTGCCTAGGAAAGCTGGCTTGTGACAGGACAAGAAGCAAAGGGTGTAAGTGTATGTGTGCATGTATATGTGTGTGCCCGTGTCATCAATCACCCAGTTTCGCCTATGACGCTTCGTCCTTGTTCCCTTCTAAACAGGCTACTCTGACGACGACGACGACGACGACGACAACTTTTCAGCGAATCTTTCACCAGGAAATTGGGAACGTGTGAAGGTTGCCGAGTAAAGGTTTTTTTGCAAACAAGTAATGCCGTTGCCTTGGTGGAATATCCTTTTCTTGATGGCAGCGTTTGAAATTTAGCGCCATGTCAACTGCACTCGTACAGTACCTAATTTTCCATGCGTCATTTCCACGACAAAAGGCACTTGAGGGTTTAATGGGAAGTTGTCTTTGTTGCTTTACCGGGATTAATCTATTCCTGCGGCGGCTAGAAGAGAGTGGCGGAATAAATATGATCCTCAATGACTTTGTTGTTCAGTCAGCTGAGTGAACCGTGTACAAGGTGTATGTGGGTGTAGTAGTGCGTTTGAATCTTTGCTTAACAAAAGCTTTAGGAAGATGAAAGAAATGTCTGAAATGTGTATAGATATAAAACACCGCCTATCCCCTTTGTCGTCTTTCGTATTGACGTAATTTAAGAAGAAATGGCGATGATTTGTGGGACTTGGGACGAAGCTAAACTAATATTTACCTTCCACCACAAAGCCCTTGTCAATTAAATGTTTTCGCAAGAATAAATTAATGGTGTACGCAAAAGTGTGTATGTGTAAACGAAAACCAGGAAGGTACACTTGTTTCCACCCACAGTTGCTGCTATTCCCGTTGAAAGTGTCTGGAAAAGAAAGTCCATCACCTCATCAAGGGCTACTACTACAGCTGTTAATAAATAGTATGCAGCACAAGTGTGGCGCTAGAATATATGTATGTTGCATAATTATGAATAAATTTCACCCACTACAGGAAATGAATAGGCGAACACTTTCACCATGTAAAAGTGATCAAAGCACGCGACTGAATATTACAAGCTGCTTTTCACAGCCGAATAGGTACGGTAGACATGGTACGTGGTTGATCAATGGAATGAGAGCGTGAACTCAGCTTACAGTAGAAGCCAGGTGTGGGTCATGTACAATATACCGGGGCGGCACTTTTGGAACCGCCGAAGTCAATAATGCAGTATGGTATTAAAGTATCGGGAGACGGATTAGGTTGCTTTGTCTTTGAAGTCTATCAAAGTGTTTTCTTTGTCGGCTGGGCTTTATTGTCGTTGGCGGCCGTGGAAGAATTTGATATCCTTAATTCACGGCTCTGAAGCGTATGAAGCATTCGTTTGTCATATTGTGAATATTCAGTACCCGTCAGTCAGTACAAAGGTATACCTAGAATCAAAGAATTAATTACACGTAAGAACTATAGAATGTTTCTGTCAAAATAGGGCTGGTTCGTCATATGCATTTGAGTTTTGATGATATATTTTATACAGACAGAGAATGACGGGTAAAAATAGTTCAAAGAAAGCACTGTATTGTTTGTGATAACATATTGAAGCTTTTGGCTTGTTAAAATCCTTCAACCTATCTATCGGAAGTATTTATAATGTCGGCCCTTGTCTGTTTCTGTGATATGATGGGAATATTTATAAATGTACATGACACTTATTCTGACATGCTATGATTCCAGAGTGACGGAGGGTGTTATTCTTTCTTGCAATCATCAATAATTATTGGCTGCCAATGCAAAAATCAGGTAAACGCTCACTCAGTCATGACGTGATTTGCAAAGAAAACTAAAGGTCAGTTGTTTTTTCTTGTCCTACATATGTGTACCTGTAGATAGAAAATGCTGATATAGGTTGCTGGCTGAAGAATCAAGGTCCGACATTTTCTGCACAAATTGTAATATACATAATGGATGACGTCGACGACAACAAAATCAGCAATTGCACTTAAACGAAATCAGTGTATGGAGGTAAAAAATACTTTTTGTGTACAATAATACGATGAAATTGAACGGGAAAAAGGGAGACCTCACAAAAAGAAGGAACATTGCGAGCTATTGTACGGCTCCAAGAACAAGGGCCATGTTCTGTACACTCACATGCAATTCTGCCATTACTTACTTTCGGTGAAAATCATGAGTTTTGTGAGAACTTTGTAGACTTGATGCCAGTTGGACTGTTTGAGTACTGTTGGTACATTATTAAAAGACTGAGCTATTTCATTTCAATTCTTTTTCTTGGAAGATTTCAGGACTCAGCCAGACTTGAAGCCATTTTTGTAAAATCCAATACGCTCGATGGTTCTGCAGTGACCAGTTTCTTGGTAAAATACCGAGTAAATGATGCAATTAAAAATTCAATGTTATTGCGTAAATGGCCACGTGGTGGCGAAACCATTTGTTTGGTTTGGTCTTTGAAGGAAGGAAATTTGGAGTGCGTGCAGAATATATGAAAAATGTCTCGTGGGTGGCTGTAATGAACGTGCCGACGGAAAAAGCTTAGCGTTGTTTTAGTCCGGATGACTTGCATGAACAACTCATTAGGCGGAATAAAGGCGAAAGGTGAAGTGCACAAACACACGTCTAAATAAAACACAGAAAGGCCAAGTGTGTGTGTTTTATCGCTAATACACGTATACTTTATCGGCGGTGGAATAACGCAAGCCTGTGGCTGTATTGCTATTAGGTTTCGACGAAATTCATCGGCTGCGAGAAACTTTGTTTTTCAGTGTCATTAGCAGGGTACGCTCCTAATGACTTTCTTTGAACGTGCATATAGCCGAACATTTGGTTGGTGTTTTGTTTTGCAAAGTTTGTGCAAAATTTAATATCCTGCGGATTGCATAAAACCCAAGCACAGTCAGCCCTTTCCATGTTCAACGGTAGCGTGATTGAATTGTTGGATTGAAAAGGTTCAATTGAAAATCATGTAAAGTTAGTTGCCCACAGGCTACCAACCGCACGCCGACCTTGCGATTTTGGCCGTTTACTTTTAGTGTTTCTTCAACACGTTTCCTCCTGGTCTCTTTTTCGACGTCAACGTGGGTTCCGGGCCGAGTGTTAAAAGTTATATGCATGCAAGTTTACCGTAGTCGAGACCAGAGTCACGCCACAGTCGATTCTTGTGTGCCTGTCTGTCAGTCACAGAGAAAGCTGAACGCAAAATGCATATTTGCGGCAACAGACTTCTGCTGCAATCATCATGGAATTGGCAGGAAAGTTTGTAATCTGCAATAATCAATATTTTTGGTTGAGACCTCCTTGGATCGGGTTTTTGCAGCAGGTTTAAAAACGGATTCACTATTTTTATCTAGCAATATAAATTTTATTATACAATGAAAACGAACATACATGTATTTCTACACGGTACACAACAGTGTATTTTTAGTGTGACACACGTTTTTGTAACAGCGGGGCCGACAAAATTTAACAAAAAAACGGCATCTTACTGTACATGGTTACTTGTTGCAAAATATGTTACATAAACTGTTTTCCGCTTCTTTACGTGTAAATCTAGATTACAGTATATATATATTTTACAATATAATTTCTCTATACAGGTTTCTCTACACTTAACAGGGAACATGTTAGCTACGTACAAAGGATACTATACCGTTGTACTAGTACCTTCTTATATAGTATACCGTCTGCGATAATATAATACCCTTTTTCTTAAAAATTGTCTCGTTTGTAGCATATTTTATATGTATAAATAAGAACCATTGTATAACAATATATTTGGCGTTTATGAAGCATACAAGAGGTATATATGCTTGTTGTAAATATGTGTACGGCGTTTGAGTGTCGTCAACGCCTCGAGTTGTACCAAGAACATGTCTAAATTGGTAAGTTGTTTCAAGACAGCAATTTGGAGAAACTAGGAAAATGACATGAAATTGTAGGGCGGTTTGTATATTCTCTGTTTCATGGTTCGCTCCACCAAATAAAGCTACCAAATAAATATACTGTATAGTTGTTTTGGTGTGAAAAGTGTATATGCGAATGTTATGTTGAACAAAGTTGACAGGACGTTGGTTCATTGGCAAGGTTTGTTGGTGGTGGGGCGAGATTGGTGTGTGACGGGGGAGCTGATATTGACTGACTGACTTGTTTCGGGTATGTGCGTGAAGTGCATTCATTTCCGATATTAGACGAGAGAAAATGGGAAAGAGCTTTTCGTGTGGTGGTGTTGGCAGCAAATGATTTTCACGGTTGAGGGAAATTCTCCGTGTGGCGGAGGCAATGGGGGATATGATTAGTTGTTGGATGGAAGAAAAATAACGTGGAGAAAAAATCCGGGTAGTAGAAGGTGTTAATGTAGTTTCTTGAAAAACCAACACAAACAGCATATATATACCAACCAAGTGCGTTTCCTGGAGAGAGTTAAAAATCCTGCTAGAGTAACGACAAGTTCGGTCGAAGAAAGGATGACGTTCCAGTTGATTTGACGATGCCGTTGGTAGCGCGCGGTAGTCCGAACAAGTTGGAGACTGCCGATGGTGATGAGGTTTTGGCTCCAGTACCGTCATCTTATTATCGTTCGAGTGGATAATTCTGCAAGCTTAACAGAAGTGCGGGGTTGAATAACGAAGAGATTCATAAGGTTTTCATCCTGAAGTTCACACATGCCGCGGAGATTGCGACGAGCCACTTCGGCGGTCTGGAATAGGAAAAGAAGAAATGACATTTTAGCTTCAACTTTTATATGACAAGAAGTTTCGTTACACTAATAAAATCAAAGGCCGGGTTAATGGAGTTTCTAACGGCTGCTCAAGTTGGAATCGACTGGGGTGGATGTGATAGGGATAGAGAGCTGGAGCAGAGGGCATTAAAATATGGTGAGATGGAAATCGAGCAAGAGAGGCGGGAAAAAAGTATCTGCGGGAAATGGCCAAGTGGGGACCACTACAACGTCAATGTGTATGAGGAAAAGATATATTGAGTTCCGGCAAGAAATAAATTGTTTCTCAAGACTAACGATTTTATGAGGAGCACTTATGTTGATGAGACTGTATCTATCGATGCTGCCCTTACTGGATGAGCTACTGCGGTGGTTCCATAGGTATGCGTAGCTGACTGAGGTGGTGGTACCTATTTTGTGGGCTGACATTTCGTTACTTTTGAGCTTTTTCGACATACAGATATTTTGCACCACTAACAGACCCTGGCAGACATGCAGGTCGATTGCTAAAGACGTGTGACAAGGCGGACGAGGAATTTTGCAAAACACGCCAGGCTGAAATGGTTGATTATGGAAAAGACGAATGTGGATTTATTGAAGAATGGTTTCATTAAGAAGGTAAGAAGTGAAGAGGATAAAGAGCTTGAGTTTCTTGATTGACTTGGCATGTGAGTGAAGGGTTGATTGTGTGGCAATTTATAAAGTGGTAAAGTCCTTATAGTTTGCATGCGCTCGTGTCAACCGCCTGCTGTTTCAAGATAAACAGTAAGGAATGACTGACATAGTTTTCTTACATCACCAAACCCTCCGTACCAGCCGCAGCAATGACCTTCGATAAAAACCCGGGTGAAATATCCTGATAAGCACCGCAAGATGTATGTATGCCTAAAAAAGAACAAGCAATTGAACATTCCATCCAGGCCTTTCGAATCCGATAGACTGTGTGTACGTGGGCGAGAAAACCCTTTCAGTCGAAATGGCCATCGGACACATTTATTTTCAACTAAATTTCCCAATTCACTTTACTCAGGTTACACGTTTCAGTGTATAAATAAGATGAAAGCAGGTGATAAGGCAACTGAATGGTCCGAAAAGACCATTAGTTATGAGAATGGATCCTATCAGAAACTGTATGTACTGCTGCTGCTATTTCTCTCAAACCAACTCACTCCTGAAACCAAAAAGGAGCTGAAAGATATTTACAAAAAAATTCTGCTTTGAGGCCACTTTATAAATGAAACAGATGGTTCTGTCCTGGGTTGCAAAAAGTCGGAAGAAGAATTTACTTTTTTCGTATGTAGTTTTTTGCGTAATTGATGCTCCGTGTTTATTGGACGGGAAAGATGTACAAGGAGAGAAATAAAACGTTTTACAACAAGTAAAACAAGGCAAAGTAAAAGGCAAGCAGAGGTGAGTGGGAGAAAGCGTTTGGCAAAAAAGTTTTATCTCGTAAAATCTATGACCTTTACTCAAGAAAGTGGATTAAGAGTCAGGGAAGATTGA